>OZ018331.1:58060594-58288094 GCA_963969495.1 Ceratothoa steindachneri | reverse complement strand
TGCTATATGATCAAAAGTGTAAAATGATGACAAATATATGTTAAATGAATGATGATGTATAAGTATAGTCTATTTTGTACTATCGTAATATAAAAATAAATGTTTGAATCTTTTCAATTCAAAGAAAAACGTGCAACCATTATTGATCTGCACCAAGGTGGACTGATATGCAAAGAGATAGTTGCTAAAGGAATTTATGGCATCAAGGAGCACCATCTTTATTATCATTAATGACTTCGAATAGACTGTTTACACTCCTGTGAAGAGGTATTCTGGGCTCTCAAGAACTTCAAATGAACGCCATGATAGCCTTCTAATAAGGTCCCAGCTCAAAGATTGGGTTGTCTCCAATGTGAAGCTTGCTCACGATTGGAAAGGAGCAGGTGTGAGCGCTTCAGCGAGCAGAGTTATGCGGAGAATTTTCGACAAATGTCTCAAGTCGAGAAAGGTTGCGACGAAGCCTCATCTCACAATATAGAGCCTTACAGATATTCGGCACTTTTGTAGGAAATATAAAGCGTGGACTGTTGAAGATTTGGGCAAAGTGATGCTCTCTGATGAAGCTCTCTTTCGCTTGTTGGCAGCATCTCAAAAATTAATAAAACTAGTCATAAGTTGGATTTAGTTCTAGTAAGTTCGTATCATAATTAGAAGTTGAGCTATAGAAAAAAAATAAAGATTAAGTCTATTTATTAATACAGTCAATTGATGTGCGCAATCAATAATCAAAGTGATGTGCTTTGTTCTTTAGGAGTCCTTAAGTCTTGAATCGTTTTACCTGATGGAGACCAAATTTATAATAATATCTTCATTGATATGGAGTGCATTCACGAGTCCTATGTCGCGTTCATGGTTAAGCATCCGGACTCTCTCAATATCTGGGGCGGCTTTCCATCTGAGGGAATTGGAAAACTAACAATTATGCCCCAAAACACCGCCAAGAACTCAAAATGGTACCCAAACCTATTTCAACAGCTCCATTTTCCAACAGTTTAGGACCAATTTGGGGATGATAACTGTAATTTTTAGCATGCTCGCGAAAAAAGCAAAATCAATAGCAAAGGTCTTGGTTAAAAATTACATCGAAATTTTGAAACCTTGACCAAGGATTCTTCATATTTTTTCCCATATCGTGGCTCATAACCAAACTGGCAGTTGATAAACAAAAGCTATACAATTGTGCGCACTTGCGGGCTCTTAGTGAACAAAAATGGGGCCATATCAATGAAGATATCATCACAAATTTGGTCTCCATGAGGCAAAACGATTGAAGGTCTCCTAAAGAACAAAGCCGATGATTTTAGTTATTGATTGCGCGCATCAATTGACTATAGTAATAAAATAGGCATGACCTTTATTTTTTCTATAATTCACCTTCAAATTATGATAGAAACTTACTAAAACTAAATTCAACTTTTGAATAGTTATATTAATTATCTTATATGAAATAATATAATATTTTCAAAACTTTGGGTCAGGATTGCATGTGACGTACTTAGGTTTATTTAAAAAAACAAGGTCGGCTGACCCAAAAGTCAGATTAAGCATGTTAAAGGCCAGTAATGAACGTTGCTGCGTTTATCGATGTTGCCCCTTTAGCACAGAAGGAGACCGCATTTTATACGGCAAACAATTACCCTAGACGACTGATTGGTAGACAGACAGAGACCAAAAGCTGACATGATGCAATGTACTCCTCAAGCTGCAGATATATGATAAATCATATTTTTCGCGCATCGGTGCATTGAATAGAGAATATGACCAGCCGCACCGAACAGTTAACGCCACACCCTGGCCATTACCATCTAAACCAGTGGTCGGGAAACAGGGGGAAATTACCCTAAATGGAGTAATTTAGAAAAATTGGGGGTAATGGATGTTCTATGGATGTGGACGTGCTAATTGAGGGAAACGAATATAAAAATTGGAGAAAAAGAATGCATCAAGGAGCCTTTCTTCTATTTTTCGGTAAAATCTGGCAACATTTCTCCTATTTAGGTGGCATTTTGCCATGTTTTGAACATGCCTCTTTCAGAGTAGTGGATGAATTAGTAGAGCTGATCAAGTGATATAATAATTATTTACATAAGGTGAGTTATGATATAATCTATAAATTAACGCTCCTGTGTAGACTTTTATGATTAAAATTCAATAAAAGATAATTATATAAATATAAGATTAGTTTAGACTTTAGGAATTTTAGTTTATTTGTAAGAGGCCTAATATTGTCCCATTAGCTGTTTAGTTGTTGCCATTTCTCACTTTTTTAGGAGTAACTATTATATTTTTTATTTATTTATTTTTATTTTAATGAATTATTGTATATTAAAAGTAAGTTTTTTAACGAGTTTAACTCTATTTAAGAAGATTTCATGCAGCCCCTACAGATGTAATGCTCACTCTTTTAAGGTCTTATTGTTTGAATTTTTATGGTTGTGAGTAGTGGTTTTATTTTATGTTATTCTGTCTTTTATTTTCAGATAGCATCAGCAAGGAAAAGGACATATCAGGCAGAGTTCCTTAATTATGGCTTCACAGAAATAGAGGACAAATGAAACCTCAATGTATCGTCTGTATGAAAGTACTGACTGCCGAGTCTTTCAAAAAGAACCAACTGAAGAAACACTTGGACAAGGTTCATTCACATATGTCTTGCAAACCACGGGAATACTTTGAGAATCTGGAAAAAAACAGTCAAAAGACAGAAATTGGAAAATAAAAAGAGTGCAACGTTTGACCAACGTTCAGCAGCAACAGCTAGTTTTGAAGTGGCATGGTTAGTTGCTCGAAACAAGAAAGCACTGTAGCGGTCTATACCCCTACAAATGTAAATATTTATTCATTACTATATATATATATATATATATATATATATATATATATATATATATATATATATATATATATATATATATATAATTTCAAGAAGGGTTGGTAACCCTAACCTAAATCGGGAGATTGCTACACCCGCTCTCCCAAGCGTCTTAAAATTAAAACATGAAGTTCAGTCGCTTTGCTGCCCTCGCATCGGTGAAACAAACCCATTCAACTCAGTTATAATCCAGTTAACAACTTTAGCCAATCAAATTACATATAATACAATCCATTTAACAACTTTATCCAATCAAATTACTTAGAATACACACCATTGAACTATAATCCAATTAATAATTCAATTTATAATCCAATTTATAATCCAAATTATAATCCAATCTATAAATCAATTACTATTTATAATTTATCAATCTATTTATAAAACTATTTACAAATCACTATTAACAATTATACAATCTATTTATCCATTACTTATAATACAATTACTTATAAACTATTTAACAATTTAATTGCAATCAACCAATTACTATCTATCAATTATCTATTTACCCATTTAACAATTACCAATTATCAATCATCTTTTGTTATACTCTAATTACCAAACAAAATTTACCAATTGTAAATCCATTCCCGTTAACTCATTAAAATTTAATTCACACGTAAAATTCAATCCAATCATAAACTATTACTGCATAAATTCACTCTGAAATAATCTAACTGTTTATTCAGTAATATATATTTTTCTTAACTCTTTGTTTTTAATTTACGTATTCCCCCAACGTCGCTCAGATTTAGGCCTTAGGAATTCGTCTGCAAAATTTAGACTCGTGATCATTTAACAATTCATTCCCTCGAATAACGAAATATAGGTTTTTATGTTTATTGTGATCTGAGAGCTATCTAGGATATTGCCGCAATATTCATCTAAAACCTATACATGGTGCCCAGAATAGTTTAATTATCTCCTATTCATTCGTTCGTAATATTAAATTAATTTTCACTGTCACGTGTGTTGTATTTTTCGGACGACGCATTCCGCCTCACTCGGTTCCATTTTTTTCTCGCGTAGATTATCGACACGTGCTCGTTTTCAATCCTTAATTGACCTTAACATCCTTAAGTGATCCGTTAGCAATTTGGTAAAATTAATTATAATAAACAGTAATGAATACAAAGAGTGACCAATTTTCAATAATGTTTTTTCCATTTTTTACGTTCAAGCGAGTGAATTGAATTTGTGCATAAACACACACACTTTTATTTTGGGGGAAATGGATTATAATGGAGCCCCAAGATACGCCCCAACTTCGGGCACAGTAACAACGACCTGAGCATACTCCCCCGTAACAACAACGACGTATTCATCCACCTTCGCCCCCTACGCAAGCATCCCCCCTCATTCGCCTCCCACTCAACAACGCCCCTTCCCCACTCCCTCTTCGGTTCAGCTTCCGCCATTTGACCCAAGAAATCCCATTGGCTGGTGGGAAATGGTCGAGCTCATCCTGATTCACCAGGCAGTTCCTGAGGACCATTAAACAATCGTCGTGTCCAGAGATTACCTCTAAGTAATTTTTCAACTTTTACGAGCATTCTGCAACCTCATTTGGGAGGTCGCAAATTGAGGACCTGCGTATCCTTCTTGATACGCAGGAGATGGAAGACAGGCGCCCCACGCACTTTCTGGGCCATTTCAAGGCCCTAGCACATGCCAAGGGAGCACAGCTCGACCAACTTGAGCCCTCATAACTGAGATATTCATGCGTGGGATGCCGGACCAAATTAAGCCCCTTATACTAATGTCCTCTTCAGCGAACGTGGAGAAGATGGCAGAGGCGGCGACGCCTTTTATAATAATCCATTCGTCAGCTGGGGAAATGCAGGTACCAGGATGTTTAGCGATGTAAATAGGGAGCGTAGATCATCATACAACTCTAATTTTGAAAACCACTCACATATATCCATTTCGCTGGTTAGGTCACCGGCCGAGACTCCTTACAACCGGCCAGGACTACCTAGGGATGCATCCTCCCAGGTTTCGGATCATTTTTCAGTTCTGGAGAGGATTGAGAAGGATATTCGTACCCTAAAGGTGCGAACGGGTCTTCACCGAGAGCAAAATCATAAGCAGGACAGAGGAGTCAGACGTCGTTCCTCCTTACGAAAAATGAAACACCAACGAGGAAACAGCAGCACAAAAGGTGAGGCACAGTAGCTTCATTTCCAACCTAGACCTAATTCTCCCAATCCTGATAATTCTCAGGGTAGCTGCTAGTACTATTCTAATTATGGGAGACACGCTGTCCACTGTGTTCACCCTTGCAGTTTTTACCGTGCATCATTTCATGCCCAAAACTTAAACCCTCACTCTGGTCGTGCTGCTCATACTGCTATCTTTCAGCCTTCAGGCTTTTGTTAGTATCACCTCAAATTCGGCTAGAGAGCAAAAAATGCTCTGCTCCACACAAACAACAGCAAAATGCTCAATATCAACCTACTATTTCCTCACCACCTCCGATTTTACAAAGCTCTACGGGTTTCGTTACCCGACTTTCACGATCAGCACAGGGAACTTTAAATTGAATTCGCAAGTGATACGTGGGTCTGTCACCTCTTCAACCTCATCTCTTCAGGCCGATCCCCCTTTTAATGTTCATGGCCCACTCTCTGGTTTCTCCTTCCTGGTTGACACTGGCGCTCAATTCAGTGTCATTCCAGCCTCTTCAGTCGAGAAAGCTTGCACTTCTTCTGATCTTGTCCTTAAAGCTGCCAACTCATCGGACATAAAGACTTATGGGAGGCGTATCCTCGAGCTCTATCTCGGGTTACGTCGTGTTTTCCCATGGACGTTCATCATTGACGAAGTCGACATGCCAATTTGAGGCCTAGATTTTCTTTCTGCGCACGAGATTCTCGTCGATTCTCGTCACCGCAAGCTTATTGATAGAACCACGACACTAACAGTTGCTGGTTCCTTGTTTCCTTCCACCAGCTCTCTCCTCACTTCCAGCAACTTTTTAGGGAGTTCCTAAGACTGTCTTCCTCCTTCTAAGGACAAAGCTATTAAGCATAATGTGGTGCCCAGAATAGAGACGACAGAAGGACCAGTTTTCTCACGTCCACGTCGACTGGCCGCGGATAGACTTGCCCTAATGAAGCAGGAATTTAAGTTCATGATGGAGGCCGGGATCGATTCCCCATTGGCACCACCACTTCATGTAGTACTTAAATCTACTCCGGGGGGATTCAGAGCTGTAGGTCACTACAGGCGACTCAATGCCTGTACAGTTCCGGATAGCTATTCTCTGCCTTTCTTATCTGATTTTAACTCCGCTCTCTTCGGTTGTTCCATTTATTCTCGGCTCGATTTGAATTGCGCTTTCCACTAAATCCCGATTCACCCTGAGGATATCCCTAAGACGGCTATCACCACTCCATTCGGTTCCTTCGTCATGAACCGAATGCCTTACGGGCTTCGTAACAGTGGTCAGACTTTCCAACGCTTCATGGATCAGGTTCTAAGAGGTCATCCCTTCGTATTTTGTTATATAGACGACCTCGTGATAGCATCTTCGTCTTTAGAGGAGCATTTTCCTCACCTTCGCCAGGTTTTTGAGCGTTTAGATGAGTATGGTATCGTACTAAACACTTCTAAGTGTATCTTCGGTGTCACACAGCTCTCCTTTTTGGGAGACCACATTTCCCCTGAGGGAATTCGTCCTCTCGAGGACAAAATTGAAGTTATCCGGGCTTTTCCCCGACCTTCTTTGCTAAAGCAACTTCTTAAATTCTGTGGGGTGGTAAACTTTTACCACAGGTTCATTTCCAACATTTCCCACATTATGCATCCTCTGTACGAATTGCTTTCCAAGTCCAAGAAGAACCTTCCTCTTTCCTGGTCCCCCGAATCTTGCGAGGTTTTCTCTCGCACCAAAGAGGCTATGGCTTCCACTGTCTCCCTGGCACATCCTTGCCCAGGGGCTCCCATAAGCGTTGCTTCGGACGCGTCCGCTACTCATGTCGGTGCGACGCTACAACAGAAGGTTGGTGACTCTTGGCAACTCCTCGCCTTCTTCTCTAATGCTCTTCTTCCTTCCCAATAGAGGTACATTACGTTTTCCCTCGAATTACTGAACATATACCTCGCCGTCTGTCACTTCCAAAAATACTTGGAAGGGAGTGAATTTACCGTCTTTACCGACCACAAGCCATTGGTTGGTGCGCTCGCCTCTAGTAGCATCTCCTCTGTGCACTCTACAGTTGATACTCGTCACCTTGACTTCATCCTGCAGATGACAAACCATATTCGCTACGTTCCTGGTTCATCAAACGTCGTACCAGATGCAATCGCTCGAATTTCATCGATTTCGGGCACGCAACTCTTCCAAACTGCGCCCATCTATCACGCGACAATAGCGCTTACCCAGGAACAAAATGAAGACACGCAAACACTTCGTCACTCTTCTCAGATTATCGTTCACGAAATCGACTTACCGGACAGTCCCTCCAGGCGTATCCTGGTTGACTACTCATTGTCTGACTGTCCTCGTCCACTCATTCCTCTCGCTTACCGTCGGCACATTTTTTACCAGACTCACGGTCTCTCTAATCCTGGCATTCGAGCAACTCACAAGCTCATCACACAACGTTATATGTGGCCAGGTATGAACGCCGACGTGGCCAAATGGACCCGCGCATGTCTCCCTTGTCAACGAGCAAATGTTCAACGCCAGACAAAGTCCCCTCTGGCTGCTTTTCCACTTCCATTAGCATAGCACGTTTTGACGCCGTTCGCACCGATCTGGTTGGTCCTCTGCCCTTTTCACGTAGTTTCACTTACCTTCTCACCATGATTGATCGTTTTACCTCTTGGCCAGAGGCAGTTCTTATCCCTAACATCACAGCCTCCACTGTAACTCGAGCCTTCGCCTCAGCATGGGTTGCTCGTTTTGGTGTCCCATCAACAATCATGACTGATCAAGGTAGCCAATTTGAATCCCACCAATGGGATGCACTCATGTCAGTGCTTGGTTCCTTTCGTCTGCGTACCACTAGCTACCATCCCCAGAGTAACTCTAAGGGGAACGTTTTCACACGACTCTCAAAGGAAGCTTACGCTCCACTGACTCCAACATCACTTGGGTGGACAAGCTACCCTTAATTCTCCTGGAAATTCGTGCCTCCTTGAAAGAAGATTTGAATTGCTCTGCTGCGGAACTCTTCTATGGTACGCAACTTTGTTTTCCAGGCCAATTCTTTTCTTCCGCCACTGACTGTCCTCTTCCTTCCGACATACATTCTTCTGTATACGTATACAATTTAGTACGGGTGATGTCCGAGGTAAAGCCGACCGTCACAAGAGTGCCTGCTAATCAGAAACCTTTCGTACCAAAGGAGATGGCAACTTGCTCTCATGTTTTTGTCCGTCGCGATTCCACTCGCACATCCTTGCAACCTGTCTATGACGGACCCTTTCTCGTCGTCTCCAGGAAGCCAAAATTATTTGTACTGCAGCTTGGCACCAAGTAGGATACGGTTTCCATCGATCGGCTTAAATTCGCTTTCATAAAGATCGTTCATCTGGAACAGCCACTACCTTTCTTTTCCACTAATATAGGTCCAGTTATCATCCCAGCCTACCTTCTGCACCTAACTATTCCTTCAACACTTCTCAACCAACTAACCCCAATTTTGAACCCTTCTTTGGCTCTTTCAAATCAAACTGCAACTCTTCCTCCCACCTCTTTACTCGCAAACCATCCGCGAACCATTTCTACACCCCCCAATTTTTCTTCCCAACTGCTGCCGACTCCCTTTTTGTTGCAGGAGCACTCGACATCAGCTGGAGAACACCAAACGACCAACGCGCAACTCCCGACAGTCGCCTTTTCGGGAGGTTCAGAACTATCGTCACCCGACGCTCCTGTCCTCGCTCGCGACAATCTCCCGCCTCAATCGAGTGGCAGTACTAAACACCACCTGAACCGCAATCCGAGTCAGCCAATTAGCACCATAACACGTTTGGGATGCGTTGTAAGGAGACCTCCCCGCTATATAGACTAAAATTTATGTAAATACCTTGTGTTATGCGAGCTCTTCCCTCGGTGGGGCAGTATTGTAGCGGTCTATACCCCTACAAATGTAAATATTTATTCCTTACTTTATATATTAAAACAGACCCATTCAATTTCGTTATAATCCATTTAACAACTTTATTCAATCAAATTACATATAATACAATCCATTTAACAACTTTATCCAATCAAATTACTTAGAATACAATCCATTGAACTATAATCCATTTAACTATAATCCAATTTATAATTCAATTTATAATCCAATTTATTGTCCAATTTATATTCCAATTTATAATCCAAATTATAATCCAATCTATAAATCAATTACTATTTATAATTTATCATTCTATTTATTAAACTATTTACAAATCACCATTAACAATTATACAATCTATTTATCCATTACTTATAATACAATTACTTATAAACTATTTAACAATTTAATTGCAATCAACCAATTACTATCTATCAATTATCTATTTACCTATTTAACAATTACAAATTATCAATCATTATTTGTTATACTCTAAATACCAAACAAAATTTAACAATTGTAAATTCATTCCCGTTAACTCACTCAAATTTAATTCACACGTAAAATTCAATCCAATCATAAACTGTTACTGTATAAATTCACTCTGAAATAATCTAACTGTTTATTCAATAATATATATTTTCTTAACTCTTTGTTTTTAATTTACGTATTCCCTCAACGTCGCCCAAATTTAGGCCTTAGGAATTCGTCTGCAAAATTGAGACTCGTGATCATTTAACAATTCATTCCCTAGAATAACGAAATATAGGTTTTTATGTTTATTTTTATCTATTTTGTTTTTATCTAGGATATTGTCGCAATATTTATCTAAAACCTACACCACATACTTTTGGCGAAGACTTAATCAAACCGGCGGCTGTGAAAATGTCAGAAATAATGTGTGGGCAGAAAGTAGCTAAACAACTGAATATAATCCGTTTGTCTGCAGCTGTTATTAAAGAAAGAATTTCCATCTTGGCATAAAATGTGAGAGAACAAGTGATTTCTTTAGTAAAAAAGAGTAAAGAGTTTGCCATTCAACTTGATGAGAATACAGATGTCAGTAGCAATTCGCATCTGATGGTATAAATTCGATACAGAGGTTCTGATTAAATTGAAGAAGAAATGTTGCTATGTTCTCCTCTTGAGTTGAGAACTCGTGGTATTGATTGTTCAATAAGGTTGATGCATAATTCAAAAAGACAAAGTGTCGATTTAAAGTGGGAAGATTGTATTGCAGTATCAGTTGATGGAGCTCCTGCCATGCTTGGTCACGTCACTGGTTTTGTGGCTTTGGCCAAACAACAGAATCCAAATATTTAGGTCATCTATTGTATGATACATCGCCAGGCATTAGTTATGAAGGATTTGGAACCAGAAGTGGAAGCTTTGTTGAATGATGTAATTAAGATTGTCAATGTTGTAAAAAGGCATGCACTAAACACCAAGATGTTTCGTAATTTATGTGAGGATGAAGAGGCCAAATATTCAACCCTTCTTTTTTATACGGAAGTGAGGTGGCTTTCACGTGGAAATGTCCTGAATAGAGTGTGGGCTCTTAAAACTGAACTTGAAATATTTCTGACTGATCAAAAACACACACTTGCAGAGAAGTTCAGAAAATCAACCTTGCTAGCTCTTTTTGCATACTTAGCTGACATTTTTTGGCATGTAAATGCGCTGAACAAGGAATTTCAAGGAAGGAATATCAATCTCATCTTAGCAAGGGAAAAAATTTCAGCATTTGTATCAGAGCTTCAGTATTGGAACCAAAAAGTAAATGCCAATAAGATTGCTGTCTTTCCAAACCTGGCAGAGTTTTTGGAAGAATGTGAAGACTGCAGTCTTAGTGACATGAAGGAATCAGTCACAAGGCACCTGACCAAACTTAGGAATAGGTTATGTGACTACTTTCCAGAGCTTGATTCACATACTCTCAGCTGGGTTGTAAATCCCTTCAAATGTGAACTGGCTGATTTGCCTGAAGAGCTTGAAGGATTGGCAGAAGAGCTTATTGAACTGCGTTCCAACAGTGAAACAAGCATGGAATTTGAGTCTAAGGATGACCTCTCAAGTTTTTGGATGTCAAAAGCTGCAAAGGCTTATAAAACTGCACATTTGTAAGCAACTAAAATGCTGCTACCTTTTGAAACAACCTACCTTTGCAAACAAGGTTTTTCTACCCTTGTAAATCTACAAACAAAATACAGAAACCGGTTGGATCCTGAAGACTGCATCAAAGTAGCAGTGACATCAAAATCCCGGATATTGAAATTGTTGTATCAAAGGTAAAACTATCATTTTTCCAAAGCCTGAGGGAGCTGATATATTCAAGTTTTCAATAATTTTTCCATTAGTTTTATTTGTGTACCATTCTCATGACAGAAAAGGTTAACATTTTTCCTCATAATAGTGGATTCAATAACATTTTCCTATTTTATTTTTGTCCGAATTTTAAATACATGATAGTGACATAGTCAATAATTTGGCTTGTGTGCCATGTAATGCTAAAAAGTGACTGTTTTATTACTGTTTATAAATATATAATGTCCTACATTTTTTTCTTGTGTGCTATTTCCATGCCAAAAAGACGGACTTTTATTTCCTAATGATAGATGGAATATAAAATTAAACATTATCCCAATATAATTTTTTTGGCGTCCTTATTATCCATGATTTTTAGAAGTAAATTGGTTTGTCCCCCAGAGTACTTCAAAGTCAGGGGTAAATTCATTTTACTACTAATTCTTTTGGGGTAACACCCAAAAAGGTTGCCCGACCCCTGATTTAAACGTATAGTGTTCGTAGCAGGAGAACTCTCAGATACACGTCTTATATATGTAGTTGCCACACTGATAGCTATATTTTTCTACAGAATACGCACAGTGATCCGAAAATACATATATTTTTCAAAAGAGAAAAAGTGAAAGAATAACGCCCGTGAGATGGCAATAGAACAGCCATAATAATGATAATAATAATAATAATGCGTGAATTAAGGGTAGAGAGATTGAAAGAGAACAAAATAGGAACGAATGAGGGCATACGGAAAGAGAGAAGCCAGAAAATAATGACGCTTTAGGAGAAGCTCCCATTCACGGGCGAAACGTTACTACTAATAATAATATTAATAGTTCGGATAGTGGGTAGGTGAGAATGGAAGGTTTTTGCTTAGATCCATGACATGGAACACCCCGAAGTATAAAGGAGAAGTAACTGGAATCTACTGGCAGGAAAAAGAAAGGTATATAATCCATGCTTAGGAGTAGACTGAAGAGGAAAGGAAACGGATACGGCACCCAGCATCGAGTAAATATAGGAAGGATGTAGGGTGTGAGGCATGTGGCAGACAGAAGAAGAAAGGGAAAGGGAGTGAACACAAGGGGCAGATAAAAGGAGAAGGGCTATGGGTCTCGTAGCGAGGGACAAGCGAAAGGAAATAAATGGACACGACATGATACAAAAGACAGGTAAAAGTAAAGAAAACACGCCTTAGTCGGGAGTCAGACAGAAGAAGAAAAGATGTGACCTAGGCAAAAGGCGGACAAAGAAGTAATAAAGAGACCGGTACGAAGAGAAGAAATAGTATAACCCATAACACGGGTGTGTAGTCGAGGGCAAACGGAAGAAAGAAATGGATGCCGAGGTAAAAGCAAACCGATGAAGAAAGAGAAAAGTCCGGTGGTAGAGGAAACGTAAGAAGAAATGGGTATGAGAGGATAGGCAAGTAATAGATAAAAAAGAAGGAGAAGAAGAGAAAAGGACCTTCGATTATCGCTGAAAGATTACCCTCCGACAGATGCTGCAAGAGTAGGGCAGTGGGTAAAGACGGTGGCTTGGGAAAGATAGGGTATACTCAGAGATTACAAGATGTGCTTTAACGTTTATTGTCATTAAAATTTTAATTATTATTAATATTAAACTTTGAATCGTGGTTCTCCCTCACCGTCTTATTGTCTATTTGACGGTATCTACACCTCGCAGCAGTGTGTATTACCGCACGTGAGCGACGTCTCACAAAGTGTGGAAAAAGATACTGCACACCTAACCTAACCGTTCCAGAATGGTTATACCCACACAAAGACCAGAATGAAAATCGCAGGCAAGATCATCTCAGCCACATTTAGGGGGAGGGGGAGGGACACATGGCGTAACCCAGGTGATGTATGTACGTAAAACCACATGTGTTTAGTACAAAAGATAAAAACGTACATGCACTTTTTATGAGTTATTATTAGCTTTTAAATTTCCATTAATTTTAAACTTAGAATCGAGGTTCTTTCTCGCCGCATTCTGGTATACATGTCGGACTCTCCACCACAGTGTTTAGGAATAGTAAAAACACATCCAGACGCCCAAGAAGTCTTGTGTACGTATCGTTGAATGACTAACTATGCAAATGTTTGCCCATATTTCCTTGGTTTTTAGGTCGTAGATGAGTTATAAGAAGATAAAAAAAAATCTACAAAATTCATTTTCTTGATTTCAATTACGTCAAACTTTCTTGTACTAATTATTTTGATATGTGGTTTTACAGTAACAAGCATCAGTTTGATGAGTGGTTTTACAGTAATAAGCATCAGTTTGATAAGTGGTTTTACAGTGTAACAAGCATCAGTTTGATAAGTGGTTTTAGAGTAACAAGGGAATGCGGCAATATGTGTGACAAGCATCAGTTTAAAAAAGTTTGCTAAAATGATGAGAATGAACATATGGGTGTTAAGGATTTTTCATGTTTTTCCTCTTATTTCCAACCTTGCATCTGTCTTTTCTGATATCGCTTAAGAGCTTTTCTTTGTCTTTTTCCAGACGTAGTTATTATTATTTTTGATGGGACAATAGTGCCACTCAAGCGCGTACACTCTGGCAAGTGCTCATATATACTCTCAAATACACCCATAAGTATTAGATTGATTTTGAGACTTGCGTATTAATGAATTGCCTCGAGGATGCAAACGAAGGGCGTCCAGGTTACGCTCGAAATTGATTTAGTGTTACAGAGAGAGGCTGGAGAAAATGTTATGATGCTTTCATGGAGTTAAGAAAAAATATGAATAATAAAAAAAAATTCAAGTTTCTAATATCAATTAATATCATTTTGTGACAAAATGCGCCATCATCCTGAGAATATAGTTACCATCCCCAAAATGGTCCTGAACTGTTGGGAAAAGGAGCTAATGAAGCAGGTTTTGGTACCATTTTTAGTTTATAGTGTAACGTGCGAGAAGTTCAGGCGAGCGGCTTAAATTCTTTGCTTGAATGAGCCTTTCAGGGGAATCAGGGTGGCCTAGTGGTTTAAGGCTCTCGCTAACGTTGGGTTGTCCATCGACGAGGGAAGCGCGTTCGAAACTCGTTTCGCTACTTTTTCTCTCTTTATTTTTCTTTGCCCCCCTTTCCTACACAAAGGTAACTACAATGGTGCCCAAGACCCGGGAGGACGGGGAGGGAGAACATTAGTCCTCGAATAACATTTCCTGACGCCGTTCTCCTCAATCCCTCAAAATACGCTCCGCTTCTAGGAGGGGGCCTGTGTAGCGTGCGAGAAGTTCAGGCGAGCGGCTTTAATGCTTTGATTGAATGAATCTTTTTGGGGATTCAGGCCGAGTGGTTTAAGGCTCTCGCTAACAGCTGTCCAGCGACGCGGGGAGTGCATTCGAACCTCGTTTTGCTACTTTTGTTTCTTTATTTTTCTTTGCCGCCTTTCCTACACAAAGCTATCTACAATAGCAGTAATTCGGGGCAAAATTATTAGTTCTCCATTTCTTCAGATGAGAAGCTGCCTCAGTCATTGAAAGAGTATGAATGCTTCAGCGTGCGCACGACAGAAGACTTGTGAAAGCGCTTCAATTTTATCCTCCGAGCGAGAGATCTTCCAGAAGCTCCAAACAAGCGGTAGGGAGCTTCATCAGAGGCTTATCACTTTGCCCAACTCTTCAACAGTCCATTCTTCATTTTCTCCTCCAAAAGTGCAGAATATCTGTAAGGTTCTTCTTTTTAAGAGGCGGCTTCATCGTAACCCTTCTCGACTCGAGGCCTTTGTGGAAAATTTGCCGCCTGAATGTGCTCGCTGAAGCGTCCACACCTGTTTTTTTCCAATAGTGAGTAAGCTTAGCACTGGAGGTAACCCGATCTTTGTGCTAAGACCTTATCAGCAGGTGATATGGACGTTCATTCGAAGAGATTGGAAGTCCAGAAAACTTAGTCACGAAAGTGAAGCCAGTAATTTAAAGAACTTGCCTTTCATGTCACTTTGGTGCAGAGCAACAATGGCTGCAAGGTTTGTTTTTGTTGTTAAGAACCCTTTCAGGAATTAAAAAAGATTTATATATGTCGTAGAATGGACTCTCGACGATATACCATATATAACTATTCGTTGAGGGAACTTATTTAATTAACTTTAGAGTGCGTGGATGTCTGGCTGGCCGATATTATGTATATTCGATATGCTTAAGAAGTGGAACTGAGCTCAAGGATAATAATATTGCTATCATTAATAAAATAGAGTTTTATTAATAATAACTATAAACAACACACAAAACGGAAAATATTGAAATAAAGAAGAGAATGGAAAGGGTCGTGGGGAATCGAGCTAATCCGAGGATTAAAAGATTTAAAAAGGTAAAACAAATATAAAGTTAAAGGGAGGGGATGGTTCGCTAAACCATTTAAAGTACAGGATAGAATTGACAAAAGGGTTAAATACTCAAAGGTAACGTTCGGCTTACGTAATTATACTTGTTGTGCAGAGGAAGGCGACGTGAAGGAATTTCCGGTCCGCTGGCGAGTTCCAGCCGAAAGGAAGGGGGGGGAATTATATGATCCTGACGTGGCGTCTTGGGAATGAGAACCGTTTCTTGACGAACGGCTTGAAGAACAATGACTGTTCTACGTTGTTCTCTTCTGAACAACAGGGGGACGGGGGTGAGAACCGTCTCTTGTCTTCGGGCTTGAGAACAATGGCTGTTCTAATGTTGTTATCTCTCAGAACAACAAGGGGGAAGGGTGATAACCGTTTCTTGGCGAACGGGCTCAAAAGAACAATGGCTGTTCTACGTTGTTCTCTTCTGAACAACAGGCGGGAGGGGTGAGAACCGTTTCTTGTCAACGGGCTCGAACGAACAATGGCTGTTCTAATGTCGTTATCTTTCTGAACAACAGGGGAAGGGTGAGAACCGTTTCTTGGCGAACGGGCTCAAACGAACAATGGCTGTTCTACGTTGTTCTCTTCTGAACAACAGGGGGGGGTGAGGACCGTTTCTTGTCAACGGGCTCACAAGAACAATGGCTGTTCTAATGTTGTTCTCTTTCTGAACAACAGGGGAAGCCTTGTGGAATTGGCGTCATGAAAGGCTCGAACCTTGGCACTCAAGGGATATTATCCTCCTTCTGGACAAGTGATGGTAAATCTCGAGGTCGAGGTCCCTTGGCGCACAAGGTGAGAGTGGGTCGTAGTGATGTTTCGCGACGAAAATCTGGATCTCCAATCTGATCTTATGGTAAAGTTTCCAAATAAATAGTCAGGACATCCCCTTGGCGTGAGGGACAATGGAGTGGGAGCTTCGAGGGAATGCACAGACGAGCCTGAGAACAGGCTTTGTCTGCCCATAAGCCTAAGTCAATCTGGCGAGGTCAGCGCATGGGGCGAACGGGGGAGGATAAACCTCCTTGTTTAAACATTGACTCAGGTGGCTGCGATAAGGCCCCAGGCTTCAAAGCGAAGATGCACATGGGTAGCATCGTGTTTTTAAATAACATGTGATAGTGGTTGAAATTAACGCGGCCTCAACCCGTTCTATCACACCCCTCCATTCCGGGGGAAGTTGTCACTTCGAAAAAAAAGAGAGAAGGGACAACGATAGAGCTCCGTTGTGGGGAACTCGTTTTCTTGTACCAACCGTACCCTCATGCACCTAACTAGTATTACCTCAATACAGAAGATTATTTTGATCTTTTGATTACAGGGGAAAATAACCTTTAATACAACTTAATAAAAAAAAGGGGCATGGAACAATGAAATGATATAAAATTAGTACATACGGGACAAAATAATTTATACGTAAATTAATGGGTACAAATATATATACATACAAAAAAAATAGACACTGAGCGTTACAAAATTCAGACATATACATTAACTAATTATATTACAAGAGAATCTAATTTAATCGTACAAGACGGTATATACCTACATGGAGATACTAATCCTATGAATACAATTACTCTACGCTATTCGGTAACGCATTCCTACTGAGTGCGTCAGCGACCTGATTATCGGAACCTTTTATATAATTTATTTTAAATTGATACTCTTGCGAGAGTAAACTCCAGCGCATGATTCGGCCGTTGGAGTGTCGCACATTCCTAATATAGGCTACGGACGGTGGTCGGTTCCTATCTGAAATTCTTTACCTATCAAGTACATTTTGAATTTGTCTATAACCCAGATAATTGATAGAGCTTCCTTCTCTATAGTGGCATATCTCTTTTCGCGTGGTAATAATTGGCGACTAGCATATGCAACTGGATGACTCGTTCCGTCATCCTCGTATTGAAGGAGTACACCTCCAATGCCCTCGTTGCTCACGTCGGTCTTAATCCCAAAGGATTTTTCAGGGTTGGGCAACTTTAAAATGATGGCAGAAATGAGCTTACTCTTGGGCTGATTAAAATGGGAAACAGCGACATCATTCCAACGTAAACGATCGGGGGAATTCTTTTTTAGAGGCGAGCTGAGGGGCGCCGGAATTGCAGCGAATTTCGGAACAAATCGCTGATAGTAAGAAGCTGATCCTAGGAACGATCTTAATTGCTTCTTTGTAATCGGGAGGGGCATGTCGGCGATTGCCTTAATCTTGTTCTCTTGGGGACCTTACTTGCTTTGTCCTATTTTGAAACCCAAGTATTTTATGGTTTCGTGGGCAAAAGGGCATTTGCTGGGGCCAATGGTAAGGCCCTTTTCGCGCAGTCGCTCGAAAAGAGCTAATAGGGTGGTTAAATGGTGACTCCATTCAAATAGTTCTTGTAGCTGACTCTTTTGATGTGGTGTCAGCCGCGCGTCAATATCCAGGTCAGAGGGTTCAAAAGACTCGCCTGGTAGGGAAGGAGGAGGGTAATTGGCATCAGGTTGGATGCACACTCTCTGTATTGCATTAAAGGACTCCGCGGGGTAATCTTCTTCAAGCGCCGATGTTTCGTCCAGTGCTACGAAGGTATCTCCATGGGCGCATTGGTGGTACTTTTTTTCTTTGGGTCCACGGACAGTCTTCCTGTCCTTATCTTGGGCCTTATCACCTAAGGTTGTTAGTAATTCACACTCCTTTTTTGCCGTCTTAAGGTCCTGGTTAAGGGTCTCCGAGAAATCGGACGGTATCGGGGTTCTGATGGGGACGGGCTCCTGGGCTTCTTTCTTAGCTCGGCCTCGAGGAAGGGCGGCCTGAGACACAGGGTCGGAACTTACTTGGGGGCTCTGTCCTATAAGTACGGAACAGAATTGTATGGGTGCTGAAATGACTTCAGCCTAGCCATCATAATATTGACACTGCAGGTAACATCTAACGACGGGGAATTGGTTCGCCCGCCCAAGGTAGTCATGTACCACCGCAAATTTTTCGTGGTTAGGGTCCACTGGGATGAGGCGGAGTCGGACACGATGAAACACGTACATCCTGTGTCCCTGACGAGAGTCGATACTCGGCAGCCGTTCACGCTGCCCTCCTCAAATTTCAAAGTTCCCGATGAACTCTTATCAAAAATAAAATTTACCTGGTGGCCTGACGGAGGGGGAGAAGTTTCTGCTTGGGTCTGCACCACCGGGGGAGCCGGGGTGGCATTAATCTGGTGAACTTGGTGAGCTGGTCCGCTTTTAAGCCTAGAATTTTGGGGGCAATTCCAGCTCATGTGGTTTTCTACACTACAGGTGAAGCATATGATTGGTCGCTTCGGGAAGAGAGATGGAGGAGAAATCTTAACGGGAGGTTTGGATTCACGTTGTTGGTTTGGGGGAAAGAAGTTTTGGGGTTTTACGGGGCTCGGAAACTTCGTTGGCTTTCCTGTGAAGGGCGCGATTCCTTCCTTCTTTCCTGGTTGGGGGGTTGGTGAGAAGTTCGATTCTCCTTTGGGTATAAATTATGGCTGGCGGCATAGACATCCGCTTCTTCGGTACATTCTTTAAAGGTCTGGCACTGACGATCTTTGACGAATGCACGGATCTCCGTCGGGAGAGACGCCAAAAATTGATCCCGCAACACGAAGTCTGTTAAGTACTCGTAGTTAGGGTCAATCTTTGAGGATTCTAACCAAAATTTAAAATTCCTCTGAAGAATGTATCCGAATTGACGGAACGTCTGTCCGGGTTTAATACGACCTCCTCGAAATTCTTAACGGTAGAAATCGGGATTTATATTATGAGCGGCCAATAACTCAGCTTTTAAGGTGCTGTAGTTAATTGTACATTCAGATGGTAAAGATATAAAAATTTCGCGCAATTTACAATTTAACAGGGGAAGTAATCTGACTACACCTTCAGCCTCCAGATCCATGTTATTGATTTCGAGGATCTTTTCGAAGTGGGCTAAAAATGCTCCAAAATCCTCTCCATCCTTGAAATCGGGGAGCTTTAGTAAGAGATTGGGGATGGGGTCTTCAGAACGTGAACTGGATGACTGTATTTCTGCTTCAACACGAGCTAATTCAATCTGATGGTGAAGCTCAGCTTGTCTTTTCCGTTCTTCTCTTTCTCTTTCTTTTTCTTCTCGTTGGATTTCTCTTTCTTCTCGTTGGATTTCTCTTTCTCTTTCTTCTCGTTGGATTTCTCTTTCTCTTTCTTCTCGTTGGATTTCTCTGTCTCTTTCTTTTTCTTCTCGTTCTTTTCTTTGCTCCTCTTGAACGTACTCAATTAGTTCTTTTCCGGAAAGTCCCAAGGATTCTCTTTGTGCTTTAAAGATTTCGAACTGAGTCATCTTTGCACTTGGGGGCGCAATAGTCAACCAACTAAAATTCCTTGCAACAAGAATTATGCCTCTATAGAATTAGCCTACCTAAATATGGGCACTGACCTATTCGTACTTGGTTTCTCGATCTAAATAACCACTGACTAAAATCACCAAAAAAAAAACACAAACGAATTATTATAACAGTTCCTTGAGCTAATCCAGCTTCTTAAGTTTCAAAAGAAAGGGGATAGCAATCGTTGAAACAAAAGGGAACTACTATACTCTATTATTCTAACGAATAACACTATGCTTTACTGGACTGAGACCAGTGTTTGCAAAGATATAGCGTTAAACCTTACACACTTGATACCAAATTTAAATAGTATATATATATATATATATATATATATATATATATATATATATATATATATATATATATATATATATATATATATATGTCGTAGAATGGACTCTCGACGATATACCATATATAACTATTCGTTGAGGGAACTTATTTAATTAACTTTAGAGTGCGTGGATGTCTGGCTGGCCGATATTATGTATCTTCGATATGCTTAAGAAGTGGAACTGAGCTCAAGAATAATAATATTGCTATCATTAATAAAATAGAGTTTTATTAATAATAACTATTAACAACACACAAGACGGAAAATATTGACATAAACAGCGAATGGAAAGGGTCGTGGGGAATCGAGCTAATCCGAGGATTAAAAGATTTAAAAAGGTAAAACAAATATAAAGTTAAAGGGAGGGGATGGTTCGCTAAACCATTTAAAGTACAGGATAGAATTGACAAAAGGGTTAAATACTCAAAGGTAACGTTCGGCTTACGTAATTATACTTTTTGTGCAGAGGAAGGTGACGTGAAGGAATTTCCGGTCCGCTGGCGAGTTCCAGGCGATGGGGGGGGAATTAAATGATCCTGACGTAGCGTCTTGGGAATAAGAACCGTTTCTTGACGAACGGCTTAAAGAACAATGGCTGTTCTAAGTTGTTCTCTTCTGAACAAGAGGGGGACGGGGGTGAGAACCGTCTCTTGTCTACGGGGTGAGAACCGTCTCTTGTCTACGGGCTCGAGAACAATGGCTGCTCTAATTTTGTTCTCTCTCAGAACAACAAGGGGGAAGGGTGAGAACCGTTTCTTGGCGAACGGGCTCAAAAGAACAATGGCTGTTCTACGTTGTTCTCCTCTGAACAACAGGCGGGGGGGGGGGGTGAGAACCGTTTCTTGTCAACGAGCTCGAACGAACAATGGCTGTTCTAATGTTGTTATCTTTCTGAACAACAGGGGAAGGGTGAGAACCGTTTCTTGGCGAACGGGCTCAAACGAACAATGGCTGTTCTACGTTGTTCTCTTCTGAACAACAGGGGGGGAGGTGAGGACCGTTTCTTGTCAACGGGCTCACAAGAACAATGGCTGTTCTAATGTTGTTCTCTTTCTGAACAACAGGGGAAGCCTTGTGGAATTGGCGTCACGAAAGGCTCGAACCTTGGCACTCAAGAGATAGTGTCCTCCTTCTGGACAAGTGATGGTGAATCTCGAGGTCGAGGTCCCTTGGCGCACAAGGTTAGAGTGGGTCGTAGTGATGTTTCGCGACGAAAATCTGGATCTCCAATCTGATCTTAGTGGTAAAGTTTCCAAATAAATAGTCAGGACATCCCCTTGGCGTGAGGGACAAAGGAGTGGGGGCTTCAAGGGAATACACAGCCGAGCCTGAGAACATGCCTTATCTGCCCATAAGCCTAACTCAATCTTGCGAGGTCAGCGCATGGGGCGAACGTGGGAAGATAAACCTCTTTGTTTAAACATTGAATCAGGTGGCTGCGATAAGGCCCCAGGCTTCAAAGCGAAGATGCACATGGGTAGCATCGTGTTTTTAAATAACATGTGATAGTGGTTGAAATTAATGCGGCCTCAACCCGTTCTATCACACAAACATGTATTTTTTCAAAACAATATTACGAAATCGATTATAATTACATATAATCATTTATTTAACCCATATTTGCATCATTTTACCCTTTTTATCATAGAGCAAAGCTCCAGTGACTGATACTCACTTCCTAAAGGAACAGGACTTGAGCGCGATTTTGGATTCAGCGAAGAATGCATTATTTTTTCCGAATATTCTTTTAAATGCTGAGTTTTTAATAAACCTGCAATAATTTGAATATTCAAATAATTATTCTTCTTACGCAAATTTTAAAAACAAATAAAAAAATATGAAAAATATATTAGTCTTATAAATTTTGGCCATGACTGTAGGTCAATCGGATCAGTTTTCCTCAGTATTTTCACTCATCCCGTGTGTGCAGTATAGAGATTCTAAGATAGTAACACAGGCTAATGATCGATAATAATAACGAAAATACGGATTAAAGCATGTTATTTATATAAAAAAAGTCTCGAAGTAAACGGTAGTAAATAATATCTCACGGAACCGCAGATGATGAATTTTGAATAACTAACCTGTACATATATCGTATGTATTCCGATACCTGTAGTTATATCAATGTTTAATATCCTGTATGTATATTTAGAAGATTGCAGATTTTTAGCCAAAATTCGCAAAAAATATTATTATGTATACTTATTCTCCCTATGTTTGGCATAAGGGATGCAAGAAATGTCCTAGGTGGTCATCGCTTTTCTGTACGACGGGTGCACAAATTTATTACGGTGCAAATGCGAAATATCGCAAACCATGGTGCAATTGACCAAAAAGAGAAAAAAAGTGTAAATGCAACCATCATCCAGACCATCAACTCCAGTTCGTTCGGAAAACTGCCCCGGCATGTCTGCCTTCGTTAGTTACAGTCGGTGCTAAAGTGAATATAAATGTATTATTTTTTGAATAGATACGTGTGCAATTGTGTTAATAGTGTTGTTAAAATTAGTTGAATTCTGTGAGATGAAGCACTCTACTATAAACATTTCTACTGCGCTCCCACCCTACATTGGGCCAGCACGGTAGCTTATGGCCCAAACTTTAAATCATGAGTGAGAAGGGGTTTCTTTCTCTCGCACAGTGGGAGACGAATGCTTAAAATGATGAATCTTTTAAAGTTTATGATGAATTTCAGCTGAATGCTGCGATTCCAACTTTACGCCCTTCGTTTAGCTGGATTTTTTATTATAGCAGATACAACTTGACCATTATTAGCCGCAGACTTGTTAAGACATTTTGAACTTTTGTAAGATTTTCCTCGCGGTGTTATATTTGATAACAAAACGAGTTTAGTCTCAAAAGTGCACCGACCGAATGTACAAGTGATTTCATTAGTGATAAGTAACTCATCTTACCTTTCACCCAATGCAAGTACAATTTTCAAGAAGCATGAGACCAAATTTAATTCAAGATTGGCAGAATCTGTGTTTTTCTGCATCAAACTCAGTGGTCCATACAATCGAGACGGGCAGTTCGCCACCGACTTTCCGCGCCCCAGGCCTCTTTCATAAGACAAGTTATAAGTCACCAATAGAACATTTGAAGTTCTACTAAAAGAGCAAGATGGTGCGGCCATCTAATTCCCCGTGGGCTTCAACCATTTATATTGTAGAAAAGAAAACATCTGGGGTGTATCGAGTCGTAGGTGATTTTCGCTCGCTTAATGTTGCAACGAAACCCGACCGTTATCCTTTACCCCGAGTTAATATCTTGTCTAATCATCTCCATAGTAGACTACGTTTCAGTCCTATAGACTTAGTTTGGGCAGATAACAAGATACCTATGAACCCCGTAAATATAGAGAAAACCAGTGTAATAGCAGCTTCTGCTCTTTTTAACTATTCAAAGATGATTTTGTTCTCTGGAACGCGAGTTGTACATTCTAACGACATATGGACAATTTATTTCGCCATTTATATTTATTTTTTTGTATACATTGAAAACATCATATTTTATGACGATATTAATACCAATTTAGAATAATTATTCTGCTCTAAAATTTCGCAAACTTTGTTCAAATTGCAAATTTCATTAGACAAATGCGAGTTTATGAAGGAGGAAATTGATTTCTTGGGCCACTACGCATTTGCTGCAGGACAATGCCTCTCGGCACGTAAAGGCACAGAAATCAAAGAAATTCCCTTCCCGACAGATATAAAGGACTACTTAGATTTCTTGGTATGGTATGCTATTACCGTTGAACGAAGCCGAATTTTGTCTAAATTGTTCCTTCTTTAACTGAACTCGTCCGTTTACACCCAAATCACGTGATTTAGTGTAGAATGATAGTGCCCTTTAAGCATTCTGTGTGACAAAAGAGTCATTAGCAAACTCCATTACTTTACAACATCCATTGTCAAGTGATCTATTGGGTATTAGTTAGTTACGGTTTATAGGGAGTTGGAATTTACCCCTTATAGTTAATTGAAGGCCCATTTATGGGGTACGAGTTTCTTCAATGGAATCTAGCGCGTTTGGTGGGTAATTGGTTATAGAGCACTAACCTTGGACTGACTCTAACTGGATATGATTATCCTCTCGTCGAATTTTGCTTTGTAGGCCGGGTAAGAGGACTGGTTGATTACCCGTAGGAGAAGCGAAATCCTGGAAAGCGGGTTCTAGGACTCTTTATTGAACAGAGACTCAGTAGGCCTATGCGCAAATAATTCGTTTAGTGTACTGGTTGGTCATTTGAGGCTGGCCTACTAATGTCGGGACCCGGGCTCTAGTTTGGCCTATGCTTCCTCTTCTCGAGCGGACAGATGACTTTGTTACTGATAACTGGCCCTCTGGGGGTCTACTTTGGACGTTATTTAACGTGTCGAGAAATGTAGGCGTGGCCCACTCTTGGTGAATCATGCGGTTTGGGCGGAACTGACTTAATTGAAAGTTTGTTCGTGTGTACAAAGGGATAGAGAGAATGTTAACGGGGGGTTTTGATTCAGGCGTTTGTTATATAATTTTATCATGAGAACAAAGATAATTTTAGGAATTAAGATTTCGTCTTTCACTGCTCTGTGACAATAAACAAAGGCGCGCAACGTCTTCCCTCTTTCTCAGCCTGGTGTAGTTTTATAAATATGACTGCACAACTGTCATGGCGGCTCTCAGAATTCTTGGCGCGGCCCAAAATGGTCAGAAAATTTAGCGAGAAGCGTCTTTTATGCGTGTGACCGTATATGCGTGTGAAAGCGTCTCGAATTCATTTTGCCTATAGTAGATCAATCGCATGTGCATAATTATGTGCGTGCCCATTTATAAACTTCATGGGACTCACATGACACTCATTTGTAGAATTCATTGTCGATCCTAATCCACCTTGAATTCACTTTTACCTATCTGCCTTTATAAAAATGCAGTATTGATATATTATTTACATGATCCCATGATGAAATATTAAACAATTTTAGTAGATTAATTTTATGCACATAATTATGTGCGGGCCAATTTCAAGACCTTATAAGATTCACATGACACTCATTTGTGAGGTTTCATTGTTGATCCTAATCTACCTTGCAATAGGGCACTACAGGACTCACCTCCGAGAAAACGGAGTTTTACAAATTATATTCAACTCGGAGTTTTACAATATTTTATACACCTTAGAATAAGCTTAGAGTCTTACAATATTTGATGCACCTTGTCAGAAAATTAGGTAGAGAGAGAGAGAGAGAGAGAGAGAGCATGTGTGATCGAGTCACAAGAAAGGGATTTCGAACAAAGGAGCCGTGCTTCCAGACCAGCGGTAAACTTCCGGAGCGATAACACGCCATAACCCTGTCTCGTTTATAGTGTTACGACCCTCACCGCTGATTCCCGCCATCGAGGCTGTGAGACCGAACCGATAACGCTTCCATCGGCAAACATTGGAACTTCCGGCATAGTAATATATATTCTCCAGCCCAAGAGTAATCGAGGAAGTATTCTTAGAGCTTTTTGGTCGCTAGATGTCCTCACGTTTCTTCCAAGTAAATAATCACATGCAATACAGAAGTTATTCACGTGGCATCATAAGAGGTCTTTGGAATCATTCCTTGACGACGCGCAATCCTTGAGCGACAAACTCCGGTGCTATTCGGTCTCGTAGCAGGAATCCATATTCGGAACGACAAAGACTACGTCTGGAATATCGCGCTCAACCATCCTCCTAGAAGAAATACCTTCCCCCGAGTACCCATACTCGTGGTTTTCTCCAGAAAATCGTAAGACTTACATTTTTTTCATCGTCGAAGAGGCGTGACGCTCTTAGATGGAGCTACTCACCTCGCGATCTCCTCCTGGTACATCTAGGCTAATTATTGTAATAAGTATTGTGCCTCATACGGCTAAGACTCACCTCATACTCGCCTCCCGCTTTCCATCGGGTAATTAGTGTATTTATTGAGCCTAGTACGGCTAAGTCGATGCCTACTTGTCATTTCAATTGCATTCATTTAGTAACGCTGTTAGCTAAATCGCCTGTATATTTTTCTGTAAATATCTATCGTTGTTTGTATAAGATTAAAGATTAATTTTGTTTTCCTGTTTAAATCCTCCAACCACCAAAGCCTAATTAGATAGTAGCAATACCGGCCAAGGATTAATTGATTCTTGTTATTTAAAATCCCATCACTCTCAAAGAAATCTTTTCCTAATTTGACGCTGTCGTCTTTCCTCCAGTGCATCTTTAGAGGAGAAGCCAAAAGGGTTCAGGTTCGGGCTACCTCAATTCTACGACATACCTTAAGATTTTCACACCTAAAGAATGAGATCGGAGTCTTAGAATATTTTCTATTTATATCTATCAATAAGCAGGGTAGTTATCAGTTCTTTCTTTGGAGCGTTTGGGCGTTGGAGCTGCAACTCTTTAATGCGAACAAAAAGAAATTGCCTTTGTGTATGTGTGTGTGTGCGTGCGCACCACAACTTTATTACTTTTACTTTTATTTTCCTCCTTCACTTTTATTGGCTGCATCATAAAATTCAATTCTTAAGCGCTCCTGGGGGTTGTGTATTATTTTATACATTTTATACATGCTTACTTGCTTAAGGGAGTCCATCGTAATCCGATGATGACCTTGTGTTTCAGCGTAATCTTCTTTGATGGGAGCGATGATGACTGGGAAGATCAATACGGGAGCTGCACTGCCGTCCACAGATGTTGCACTGGATATCAGGGTTGCACGGTGGAGCCCTCTCATGTATCTCCTCTCAACGTCCAATAAGTACATTCCTCCGTTGCTGTTCAAAGTTGTTTATTCCTTCAAAGCATCTTATCCTCCGAGGCTAATATTTCCAATTCACTTGAGTTGATATTTATGCTGCGCAAGGCCTGTTTTATATTATATTTATATCTCTTCTTCTGACCACCAGCACTTCTAACACCCTGTTATAGCTGTCAATACATTATTTTATTTGGCATTCTTTCATCTGGCATTCGAATAACATGCCCGAACCATCTCATCTGGTTTTCCAACTGTATGCACTCGAGACTGGTGATTCTAGCACGTGCACGTGTCAAGACCGTTGTATTTCGTATTCTATTTTGTAACGTTATTCCCAGAATTCTTCTTAAACATCTCATAAGGAATTTTTTGAGCATCCTCATATGTTCTCTGTACAATGTCCAAGCCTCACAACCATATAATAGTATGGACAAGCATAGAGCTCTATAGACTGAGACTTTTGTTTCCAATTTTAAATTATGATTTATTAATACACCTACTCTCAGTCTTCCAAAAGCAGATGATGCCTGGTTTATTCTACTTTGAATTTCTTTGTCTATGGTGCAGTTTGCAGACAGAATACTGCCCAAGTACTTAAAATTAGGGACAACTTTTATAGGGTTTTCATTTAACGCAGTGACGGGCATTTTTTCAGGTAATTCATCTCACTGGTACATGATTTTTGTCTTGTTACAGTTTATTTCTAGACCTAGCTGCTGGTAAGTTGTATGTATTAGTCCAAGCATTCGTTGTAGTGACTGTTGGTCGTGGGCAACAAGAACGCAATCATCTGTATATTGGAGTTCCAGCACACATTCATGTTTTATCCCATCTTGAGGTTCGAGCACATTCTTGTATAGTTGGGTGGCTGCTGCCATGTAAATGTTAATTATTACCGGAACTAGGACACGGCCTTGTCGGACCCCAACATTTACTAGAAATGGCTCTGATTCTGCACCAGTCAACACAACATGACTCATCATCCCATCATGGAAGGCTTTGATGATGTTCAAGAATTTCTGAGGACATCCATATTTCTTTAATATTCTCCAAAGCAAGTCCCTATTCACTGTATCAAATGCCTTGGAGAAGTCGATAAATGCAAAACAGAGATTTTGTTGTTGCTCTCGGCTTTTCTCTTGAAGTTGCCTCACAGTAAAAATTATATCAAATGTACTGCTCTCCCTGCGGAAACCACATTGAGACTCAGGAACAACTCTGTCAATCAGATGCTGATTAATTCTGAATAGTATGATTCTTGCCAGAACCTTCTCTGCCACGACTAGTAAAGATATTCCTCGGCTGTTCCATAGTCTGCACGGTCACCTTTGTTATTATATATAGATATGATATTAGCATCTTTCCAATCCTGTGATAGGTCTTCCTTTTGCCAGATGAGGGCTATTTGATCGTGTAGCCTATGTATTAATGTTCCTTCAACATTTTTATGTATTTCTGAGGGGACTCCATTCAGGCCTAGTGATTTGTATGTTATTTAAACTCCGGATTGCTCTGTTAACTTCTGTTATTGTAGTCTCAGCATCCAGTTCATTTATTGTTGGATAGTCATGTAGTAGGTTTAGCGCTGTAGGGTCAGTATGATTGTATGTATTTAGGAGTTGGCTATAGTGTTATTTCCATCTTGCAACAATTTCATCTCTTTCAGTGTATAGTGTGCTTCCATCAGCTGATCTAACAGGTGTTATTTTGTGTCCGAATGGGCCGTATACTTGCTTTAACGCATCATAGAAGTTGTGGCTGTCTCCCACGTCGGGAAATCCTCGTATTTTCCTGTTTTTTCAATCCATTTTGCATTTTTCTTAAGGCTCTCTGTGTTTTACCTCGAATTAGTCTCCATTTTTTTAATAAAAACTGAGATCTCCTGTTATTCAAGTATGCAGAGTGGGCGTCATTTCTCCTGTTTAGTAGTCTTTTAATATCTTCAGAGCTCTCGTCAAACCAGTCTTGATTTTTTTCTGTGGTGAAACCAAGAGTATCTTTTGCAGCACTTGATATGGCATTCCTGAAGTGTTTCCAGGCATCATTAACGGTGCCCATTTCATTGAACGGCAGGAGCTCGTTCAGCCTGCCGCTTATTTTTGTGGCTTGTGCAGTTTTTGTCTGTGGATCTGTTAACGCTCTGCATTTCAATTTTTTCTGAGGGGCTCTGCGTGGGCAAGGAGGTCGAATTCGTAGCTGAAGGACAGATCTAACCAGCCTGTGGTCGGTCCAACATTCGGCTGCACGCATCACTCGTATGATTAATATGTCTTATTGTCCTGTTGTTTAACAATCACATAGTCCATCATGTGCTAATGCCCAGATCTTGGATGCATCCATGTGTCCTTGTATATATTTTTCATCTGGAAGATGGTGTTGGTAATCGCAATGGAGTGTTCTGAGCATAGCACAAGAAGGCGATGTCCCTTTTCATTCATTTTCCCAATGTCATGATGCCCAAGTACTCTTTTACACACATGATGTTCCACACCAACACGGGCATTAAAATCTGCGAAAAGGGGGTGAACTAGTTGTTGCAGAAGGTTGCCGATAGCCAAGGACGTAAATATTCTGGCGTCGTCTTTATGCCTACTTCCGGGGTATGCTTTTTCCTCAGGGTTATGCTCCCGAAGTTTTTTGCCCAAAAGGGGCGGGCTAACCACAAGACAGCGGGCCCCCTCACTTGGTTTGGTCCATCAGTCGAGATGTTGTACCAGGTTGTGGCGCTGGGAGCCACAAGTGATAGATTTAGGGTGGCTGAGGAGAAACAATTGTCCAGAACCATCCCTTGGGTTGCGCCTGTTCTGAAACAAGAGTTACTACTCCTTCAGACACCCTAGGCACCTCGCACAGCTTTGTGTGCGCACACTACAATATTATATTTACTTTTGTATTTCATTTTTGTTATACTTGACTGCAAAACATAAATTTCAGAGAGCTCAGCAATCCGGAGATTCTTTGCTTAATCTGTTATGCTAAGCGTTTTAGCATTTAAGTGTCCGCACGTCGTAGCTGCAGTTCCTAATCGTGAACAAAACCTCTTATATATATATATATATATATATATATATATATATATATATATATATATATATATATATATATATATATATATAATTCTCTTGCTGTGTTTTATAGTGATTTTTTTTTTATTCCGCTTGATGATTCATGTTTACTATTCATATTTGTTCAAAACCATCGCATATGTCTTCATATTCCTGCTATATATATATATATATATATATATATATATATATATATATATATATATATATATATATATATATATATATATATATATATATATATATATATAGCAGGAATATGAAGACATATGCGATGGTTTTGAACATTTAATTTTCCGGACGTTTCGGTCATTGACGATGACCATCATCAGCGAATTCTAAATACCAAAAATTATTTTTAGAAGAATAACTAAACACAGAAATCAAATTAGTGAAAATCTATTAGAAATTGATGTAATATCTTAAAAAAAATAAATAAATAACTAAATTAAATAATAATCCCACGAGTTTTTTAAATGTGCATAATAAACATGACTTAAATGACTATCGAAATACAAAAAAAAAAAAACTATAGCAATAAAGTCGAAAGCAAGGCATGAAGAAATCGATTAATAAGACAGAAAAAAGATTAAATAATCCCTTGAGCAACAAATATGAATAGTAAACATGAATCAAGCGGAATAAAAAAAAATCACTATAAAACACAGCAAGAGAATTATATGGGCAGGGCGAACAATCGAAAATAAGTTAGATCAGGGGGAATGTAATCGATGCGGATATTAATAAATGGAGCGAAGCAAGTAGTTCAATTAAGTTAAATTTTAAGTGATTGAACATCAAATAATATGACTAGACTAAGGCATTAAAGTTTAAATAGTAAATAATCAATAATGGAGGGGTCAAAAGGACGACTAAAACAATAAATTAAGGAAAAGTCAATAATAAACCAGATCGTTTGGATATTAATGGGACAAACTAAAATAGAAATAAAAATTTCTCTGCACGAGTACTGACCTTATAACGGTTAAGCTGGGAGTAACAACTGATAGTATGGACAAAATCAGGCAAAAAGAAAACTATTAAGGGGGATGTGGTTGGTTGTACATTTGTCTATATAGTGAGGGCAATGCTGATGATGGAACTTCTTAATGTCTAACTGTTCTTACTAATCTTCCTGTCCTTACTCTCGTACTCTTCCCGGGGGTCTACTTCATATGGTATTTAATGTGTCGAAAAGTGTAGGCGTTGCTCACTGTAGGAGAATCGTCACTCCCCCGTTCTCTCTCAGCGGAGACCCGGGAAGGTAACCGCAAGAACATCCGGGCCAGGCAACGCGGGTCAAACTCGTAACCACAGCGCCTCGCCACTCGTATCTATGAAAAGCCGAAAGGTTTTAAACTACAAGATCTGCCCTACGAGAGTATATTCAATTTCACCTCAATTAAGATATTGGAGACGCATTTCTCTCAAGCTCGAAGTCCAACGGGAGCCGAGGTAAGACTTGGTGTGAAAAACCGTTAGAATAAGAACCCTCCTGGGCCCGTCCCAAAGCCTTCCCCCCAACTACCCCTACCCCAGTGGGGTGACTAGATATAAATAAGAAAAACTTAAGAAAAACAAGGTATAATACGTCAGTCTCCAGGCTACGAAGTCCCCAGATAGAAACATGGCTACCGAAACTGGACAGGTAGAATACGTCAGTCTCCAGGCTACGAAGTCCCCGGATAGAAGCCGGGTTACCGAGACTGGACAGGTAGAATACTTGAGTCACCAGACTACGAAGTCCTCTGCAATAGAGGCAGGGCTACCTAGGGGGCTAAGAAGCAGCTTATCCTCGAGCTAGTCCCTGGTTATCAAACCAAACGTTAAGTTAACTTGTTCAAGTTCAACTTACTCTCATCAGAGAGACTCCTCCTATCCTGGTGCATCGTAAAAGCCAGGGAAATTCCTCACATTTGAGGAATTACGAAAAGAAGAGGAAAAAGGCTCCATCTTCAGCCTGTTACCCGGTGGCCACACCAAACTCAAAAGTTAACTTGGTTGAGGAACCAAGTTCAACTTATTCTCATCAGAGAAACCCCCCTCCGTTATCCTCGCCCTTAAGGAAGACTGGATTTAAGAAGAAGCTCATCCTCGAGCTAGTTCCTGGTTACCAAACTGACCTTGAAGGTAACTTGTTCAAGTTCAACTTATTCTCATCAGAGAAACCCTCCCTCCTCGATCCTTGCCCTTGAAGAAACTCCCCCTCCCCCCGAGTACAGTCCTCACCCATAAGGAATTACGTAACGAAGGAGAAAAGCTTCCCCTCGAGCCCGTTACCCGGTGGTCACACGGAACTCTAAGTTAACTTGGTTTAAGAACCAAGTTCAACTTACTCTCGCCAGAGAGACCCGGCCTACCCTGGTGCCTCCTAAAGCACCGTGATTGTTCTCCCCCTTGAAGACCCCCTTCCCTGAATACCGTATGGACTCCCATCTGCTACAGTCGCCAAAGTACCTCGTGATCTCAACCACCTCCATCTGGCCGGTCGGCACGCGTCTTGGAGACAATAACATTCCCGAGGTATGTAAACTCCAGTAGAGACAATTAGCCTAATTCCTGTATATTGAAGTGCGTCTCGAATTTAGCTAATTTTAGAGGGTCAAGTTAATTGAAGTAATGAGTGTGTATTATAATATTCGGAGTATTTCTGTGGTTCATGTTTTGTTTTTGTATTGTAACTTGTTAAATTAAAAATATAAGTTTGTTTGGGGAATTCCAGTGAGTTTCTCTATATCCTTACGTGTTTAAAGCGGCTCTTCTTTAAAAAACAACTAAATTAGCACTCTAAGATCAAAGCCTACTTCATCAAAGAAGTACCTCACGTACCACAAAGCATACCGCGACAAAAGTGGTGTCTAGAGTGGAGTGATCAAAAAGGGGCATCCCCCTACACTCACTGTTAGCCAATCATGTGGTTTGGGTGGTGTTTACTTGAATCTAAGTTTATTTTTATGTACAAGGGGATAAAGAGACGGTAAGCAGGAAGTTTTAATTCAAGCCTCTGCTAGATAATTGTATCTTGGGCCAGAAATAATTTTAGGAAATAAGATTTTATGTTGCACGGCTCTATGAGAGTCAACAAAAGCCAGCGTCTTCCGTGTCTCAGTTTGGTTAGTTTTGATAAGTATATCTGCACAGTTCTTTTCGCAGTCTCCCAGAAATTTAGCACGGCTCGAAATGGTCAGGAAAGATAGCACGAGAAGCGTCTTTTGGTCGCCTGTGCGTGTGACCGTGTGTATGCGTGTAAGTGAGTGCGCGTGTGAGTGTGTATGCTTGGGGAAGCGTCTCGAATTCATTTTTGCCTATCTAGCCCTTACAAGAATGCAGTATATATTATTATTTACATGACAAAATGTTATACAATTTGAGTATATTAATTGCATGTGCATAATTATGTGCATGCCAATTTCAAAGACTCAATAGGACTCACATGACACTCATTTGTGAGGATTCATTATTAATCCTAATTCACCTTGCAATGGGGAATCACAGGTAAAGTTTTGCTGCAGCGAGCAAGAATTCGTGGAACCGCTCCTTTATATTGGGGTATTTCTTTACAAACAGAGCAGTGTCGAGATAACTGTATATATGTTTTATTGCATTTATATTTTGACACATTGGCTCTCGTATCCCTCCAGTGATATTCTATATTCTGAGCGCATGCCCAAGTTTTGGGATCCACGAAATTCCGCGAATGGCTCACTGTTAAATTTGTATATCCTTCGGATGTCAGATTAGGTAAAAACAGCTAATATCTAGTAAAAAAGTAACATTAAAAGACGTCCACCCCTCTCCCTGAATATTGACAGTAAAAAACTGTCACAATTTGATTTTGCTCACATATCACCTCAAATTCGTTTTGTCTATATTCCTCTTTTTGTATTTCACCACGATTTCCTTCTATAATTATATTCCTCTCATTCCATAAACAATATATGTATTCCATTCATTTATCTATCTTTTTTTCCCTGTGTGCACAGCAATATTTCACTTATTTGCTTTCTTTCCAATCCAAATCTTTTTCTTATATCTATAGGAATGGATCCGGGGTTACCTAATTAATAGGTAGACAATTTATAGTGAAGGTGAATTAAGTTTCTGACTCCTTAAATGATTTTTCACCGGTACTCTGATTTAGGTTGTGCTTATGAAGGTTTTCGGGTAATTGAGGTAAAAGAAGGACTTTGAGAAAGGACGTAGCAAAAATATACTTTATTCTAATACGGCCCTATTATAGGGGCAAAAGGAGGGTCACGAGGTACTTTGCGGGAGCCATCAAATTTTTTATTCAACGCAAAGTATTGAGTTCTGGAGTGACAGGACTTAGGCGAATTAAACGGGGTTCCGTAACGCTTATATGAGAACGAATTAATCTTAATGTCTTAATACTGAATAAATCTTAAAGTCTTAATAATTCTTACTGCCTTGTCTTACTGAATTGCTCGACTATATATATATACAGTTTTATTTCCTAGGGGGCGTTGCCTAGACTCGTCCGTGGGACGAGCCTCCGTCGTTGGGTTCGTTAGTTTCCATTCCTAGGGAGGGGCTACTGAACAGCTGTGTGTGTCAGATTTACCTACATATTTCAATAGTTTTATCTCTATTTCATGATGTGCTCCTCATAAATCTGTGTTACAATTTCCTTTAGGCAGAGTGTGTATTTGCCCAGCTGCTTTGTAGACTTCCGTCCTCTGATAAATCTATCTCAAGATGCGAATTGTTTGTTTATGCGTTTCTTCTTATTGACTCGGGTGTCTTGACCTGATATCCGTTTCCCGCGTTCGTATTTTGTGTGTTCCCCTGCGTACCTCCAACGACCGCTTGCTTCCTCTCTATTGACTTATATATTTTCATTCATTATTCTCTTTTCAAATTCATATATGCAAATTAATATATACATTTTCATTTTCTTATTCTCATATTAGACATATTATTTTATATGTGTAGTTTGTCGGGATTTAGTCAGACCACCGCGCGTCTATTTTGTGGAGTTTCTCGTTGGGCCTATGGAATCCTGCAATCTGAGGACATTAGCCTACCTATTACATAACCCGAGCACCAGAGTACTCCCCTGCCACTAATGTAGTTATTAGGAAAATAGCGCATAACAATTATATGGGTAGATACATATTAAATACATATTGTTGTACACCTAATATCTGACAGCATTTTCAACATACGCACAGGGCATCGACTCTTACATGAGTGCATACACCTGCACTAAACGGGCTTATGCCTGCCATGTTCTTCCATATGATACATAATCATATTTAATACATTTATATACATTTTTTTCACAATTCGGTCCAATCTTTTTTAGATTGTTATGCAAATTATGATTACGACACTGTACAAATAGATAATAAGGCACGTAAGAATGCTATAGAGTCAGCAAGGCGTGTTTATATTTATATATCTTCCTCTTTCAATAAATGCATCGCTACAATAATGCCTACAAAAGGATTCAGAAATACATTAACGACGGATTCCTGGCAAACTTGACTCGCGTCCCGGAGCGCGTGAAAACGTCCCTCCTACCGTACATTCTCCGGTTCCTGTAGAGGTGTTTGGTTGACGTCTTGTGGCGTCATTCTCTTCGTGCCATGCACTCTGCGAGGTGAAGTGCACCTGGTATTCCTTGTTTTCTGCCGCCTGAGTCCATGAGCGTTGCTGGTCACTCGGCACGTTACCCTTGTGTGAAGGAGGTAATTTCGCCGGCTTTACTCTGTCCATTGTAACAGTGTCTCTTCTTCTGTCAGGGAATTCCAATATGCAAACTTTGTTGCCGCGCTCGATTACCTGGAAAGGGTCAGCATATGGTGTTTTTTGTGGTTTGCGAACGCAGTCTATTCGGACCCACACATTAGTTGCTTCACGAAGATTTGGGGGCACGAAAGGCTTGGGCACCGAGTGTAGGTGCCCTATGGATGCCTGCGTGAAATCGACTTGTGCTATGGTTAATGCTAATTTCTTAGTACACTTGGCGTCGGCCTTCGATGACGATGACGAAACTAAAGGTATTGGGCACAAGAGTGTAGTTCCCATGAAAGGTTAAAATCCCGAGTCATTGGGCAAAGAGCGAATGCCTAAAAGGAATATTTTCTACGGGTCATTATGGGGCACTTTCAAGTCCTGTGTGCCTTTTCCAAAATCCCGTTCGTGGGCAGAAAGTACGCCATGGTGCGGAGACAATGAAACCAATAAGGGCTGACAGTTCCTTGAATAATTCGGATTTGAATTGGGCGCCTCTTTCGGTTACTACGTAAAACGGGACTCCAAATCTGGAAATCCACCCGTCTAGGAAAGCTAACGCAACCGTTGCTGCACTTATGTCTGGGATCGGTAGCGCTTCGATCTATCTCGTAGCTCGGTCGATGCATGATAGTAAATACAGATTGTGTGAGGGGTAGGATTGTCCAGGCAGTGTACGCTGCGGGAATGGTTCAACTATATCGATATGCACAGTTTCGAACCTTGAGGATGGAATATCAATGGGCAGGATCGGGGATTTCGTGTGGCGACTAATCGTGAAAGATTGACATGGAAGGCACTCCCTCGTCCAGCAGCGAATATCCCTGTCAACAATGGGCCATAAATTTCGAGATTTAATGAGACGAAATGAAGCCTTGATTCCAGGGTGGGACAGATTATGTAATTGATTGAAGATAGTTCTCCTATACGTCATAGGGACAAATGGTCATGGGTATCTTGATGTTAGTTCACACCAAAGGTGAACTTGCTCGGGAAAAGGGTAAGATTTTAGTCGCGAGCAAAATTCCTTCGTTTCCTCGAACGGAGACTATGACAGAAATAGAAAATTAATTGGGAATTCAAAGAATAAATGAGAGATAGTTAAACGCGTGGCAGATATACAAATGTATATATCTCTCAAAGTAGCACGAGAGAATGATGAAAATGAATCCATTAAACCACATTGAAAGGGAAAACAGAATAATTTTTCCCTGCAGTAATAATTCATTTTCATCATTCTCTCGCGCTACTTTGAGAGATATATACATTTGTATATCTGCCACGCGTTTAACTATTTCTCATTTATTCTTTGAATTCCTAATTAATTTTCTATTTCTGTCATAGTCTCCGTAAAAGCTATTCTATTCAGAACATTTTTGGTTCTCTGCGTAGCATAGTGTACTAAGGACATACTTTTAATTGTGATCAAAGCGCTACTCGCTGCCTCAGGGTGCCTGGCTCGAATCGCTTCCCTGCACGGATTTTTCTAAAATGGTAGTAAAAAAATAACTACAGGGAACATTTATTCCCATTTCTCTTTCAAGGTTGTTTAACGGATATATATATATATATATATATATATATATATATATATATATATATATATATATATATATATATATATATATATATATATATATATATATATATATATATATATATATATATATATATATATAAATAAATATATATATATATATATATATATATATATATATATATATATATATATATATATATATCGTGGTATGACATTACATTATATCGATACCATATTATATCTATGGGGGAGGTACCAATAACTTAAAGGCGAACCGACAAGAGACGGAACGCCACGAGTTTCGACGCGCGGAACAGCGAGAAAAGAGTGCAAAACGAGGTCAGGTAAAATTTGGGCAATGGCAAAGCTCAAAGTTATTTAAACAGGCATGTAAAAAAATATAATTTTATTAACATAAAAGAAGAGAATTAATGGGAAAAAATACATCGGTAAACGAGGGGGGAATTACAGAGTTATGCATCAGACTCTGGAGTTAGAAATTAATGTGTTACAGAAGGAGACTATTCAAATGGGGAGGATTATCTCAAATGGGTTGCTGAAGAGAGAGGGGTTGGCTTACGGAGGTTCCGAGTGAGATGTCACGGTGAAGTTTCACGGATGTCTTCTGCAGGCAATAAAAGTGAGGGCGAGGGCGCTCGGATCTTCTGAGCTGGAAGTTGACGTGATGACGGTTCTCTAAAGGGGGAAAGGGCGGTAACGTCCGGTCCAGGGGAGAGTATTTTGGCCACCCGAAAACGAGGAGGGAACGAGGAGGACTTTGACAGGAGTTGATGAGTGGAGTCGGAAAAATCGCTCGGTGGTGATCGTCAAATGGAATTACTACACTGGTTGGGTTAATTCCAAGACACAAAAGTTAAGCCGTCACTTTGCTTTGTCGTTAGCACCTGACTTGGAACTAGGGGAAACTTCTTGGGTCTGGGTGAGACTCCTCAACTCTGTGTCTCCCACATGGGGTGGGGGAAACAGCGCTACTCTCGAATGGCCTCGAATCTTCACGTCGAGGCGATTCTAACCCGCGAAAAGGTAGTCCGAGGTGGACGCAGTTCGAGGCTACCGCTTGTGGATGGGAAGGGGGGGCTTACCAATTTAAGCCTGACCAAATTCTAGAACCTTCTCCAGCGCATGGACGTCACTTCCGTGCTGGAAAAGAAATTCCACGTGATATATATATATATATATATATATATATATATATATATATATATATATATATATATATATATATATATATATATATATATATATATATATATAGCTGGATTCTTTATTCCTTGGTAGATAGCTGGAATAAGTTTCTAAATGGCGAACGTAATAACAACTTAACTTCTTGAATAACAATGATAACTCTTCTTATACTGCCTGACTGACCTTTTTTCCACAAAAGTACACCTATATAAATAGTCATATAATCTACTCATAATACTGTACTCTAAAATTTAACCAATCAGAATTGAGATACATTTAATCGTCATACTTATGTTCATTTTTGGAATAACAGTCCTTAGCGTTAACAAATCGACCAATCAGCTTTTAGACATAAGCACTGCAATAATTGTCCAACCAGCGTCAAGATAGATTTAAAGGTTAATAACGCTCAACTCACTTGCATTTAACCACGGTTGAAATATATTTTCCAAATGACTCCTCATTTTAAGCTGATAAAAGATGCGTCCCCAGAATCTCGTACAAAATGCTCCCACAACCTAGGTGGACGGGCGAAATGAGGAAAATCACCGGGGAACACAGTGAGATCTTCGAAGAAGTCGGTAGTACACGCCCAAACCGGGAAAGGGTAGCCCGAATGAGACAGCTAAGCGAGCAGCTAAAGAACATAATCTTTGAGAAACAAAAAGAAATCTGGGACAATATTATAGGCAGACTAGACAGGGAGAGAAATCCTGTAAGTTTTTGGAATAGCATCCAAAAACTTAGTGGATTGTCTCCCAGGCCTAGGACAAAAATAAAAGCAGGCGACAACATTATAGAGGATCCGGAATCTATCGAAAGGAGATTCAGAAGGCATTGGAAAGAGATCTTTGAAATATCACCTGAGGAGAACGCGACCAGGACTTCGAAGATCAGCTGCTCGAAGACGTCGGAGCTATGATACATAGGACCCGCCCACACCCGCAAGTATCTAGAGAAAGAGAGATGGTTAACCACGGGCACCCTATCACCATTGAAGAGACCATGAACACCATAAGGTCCTTCAAACAAGGGGCACCCGGTTGGTCTGGGCTCACAAAGAACAACCTAGTGAATGCCCCATGGTAAATTATTCAGGGCATGGTAAACACCATGAACGCATCCTTGAATACAGGCTACTTCCCAGATGGGTATAAGATGGCTAAAATCATCTTTACCCGAAAGGGAATAAGCCCCAAACCAAGTGGCTAACTATCGTCCAATCTCTCTCTTGGAAATACCCCGCAAGATCTTCGAGAAGATTATAGCCGACAGGCTACAATCTCAATTCGACGAGATAGAAGTGCATAACCTGCAACAACATGGGTTCCGACCAAAGAGTGGCTCAGAAACGGCCCTGGTGCTGCTAACAGAAGAGATCACACATTGCCGAGCTAAGGGTCACTATGTAGACATCGTGATGAGGGACGTGCAGAAGGCCTTCGACAAAGTTTGACTGAGAGGACTCCAATACAAGATCCCAGGCCTCCAGCTGGACTCAGTCCTGAAAAGAATCCTTTGCGACTTCGTCATGGACAGAAGGGCGCGTATCATGATCAGAACACAGAGGACCAGAATTCGAACTCAAAGCTGGCGTTTCCCAGGGAGGCTGTAGCGACCAGCGTGTACGTCCAAAATAGGGCACACGCGAGAGTCGCTACACACATAAAGTACAGAGAGAGAAAAAAGTAAAGTTAGCGCCGTTTACGAAAATGTCACACGACAGTAAACGGGGCACAGTTATCTCTGTTAGAGTTGGTCGAGGCAATCTTAGGCAAACATATAATCAAAGTAGAATCCAAAATAAACCGGATACTTATCACAATTAAACAAATACAAGAGTGATTAGGAAGCTGTATCCATGGTAACATGTCACCACCCACAGGGAATTTTACCCAATAGTCGGATTGCCTCCCTTGTCAATATGTTCAGCAGTAGCCAATCAAAATTCGAGTTATGTTAATATAGACCAATCAACAGGTCAGCTCATAGGAGGAAGGTGTGGCTTAGTTGGACGGAGAACTTGTTGGGCATGGCTTAAATTGAATATATAACCTTGTGAAGCCAGATCAAAGGGGATTAGGATTACTATTTTTATACAGCAATATATATCATTCAGTCCGATCTCTCGGATTCACGTAATTCATCTTTGTATATAGTCGTGTACATAAGGCAGACATTAAGGTGTAACTCTTAAAGGCTCTATTCGTCCCGCACTTGACTTCGAACTTAATTTATGTCATAACTTAGAACTTAAAACTTAATTAAAGAACCTTTTGTAAAGTACAATAAGATCTCGTTCAATAATAATTATATTTTTGCTTTGGTGACTTCAATATCCTGACGTTCCTCAATCTCCCTGCTTCAAGGCCTCATTAATCGGGAAAACAGCCGTTGCGCATTCTCCTCGTTAGTCGCAATTCCTTGCTATCACATAACTCCCGAAACACCGGTGTTCTACGCTGATGTGGTTTATCCCCATCCTATGGGCTATTTGACCCCGTCGCTAGAATAAGACCGCCCCTCGGCTTAGGGCACCCCATAGCAATCAACAAATCATTATCGTGGGAAATAAGGAAAGGCAACGCAAACCAACCGGAGAATCTGTATCAACCGGAGTCTGCCAAAAGATTAATCGATAACTCGGTAATCTATCAACAATACTGGCAACCAGCGTCCTCCCCCCCTCCCCTAGAGCTGCCTGAACCCTCTGCTTTTACCTTGCCTTCACCATCGACCTCACTACTCCAATACACAGGGACACAATGTATCTGCAGTACGCTGATGACGTCACGCAGATCATCCCCAGTATGGTGAGGAAAGCAAGGGATCAGGCGATCAATACTATCGCAGAGATCTATAACATCAACCAATACGAGAGAAGATAGAAAATCCTGACAGATAGGGACAAATTTAAGATCCTCCCGCTTTGCTGCAAGCCGACGTGGCCCATTGTAATAGATGACTACTCCGCCGAAGGCACCACCCTATGCCTAAAAATCTCTGACCACGGATACTCGAGTCACTACAAGGAGAGGCATAATATGACGAAGAGAGAAATCTCTAAGCTATATAGGTTTAGAAATCTTAGCTCGGCGAATATCAGGAAAATATACCTGATGTTTATCCGGACTAAGCTCATCTACCTTGCAGTAGGGACTCAAACGGCCAGTAAGAACAGGTGGCAACATAAATATCCCTGCGAGATTTTGTGAGAAAGTCGCCCGAAATTCCTTTGATATTCCAGATCACAGATTCTGATCCCGCTTTCGATAAATATGTAGATTAGTGGCTCGAACGATGGGGGGTACTATTTCGTCCGTGTTCCAAAATATTTCACGTTTTCGGAGTAAATTTAAGGGGACAGCTCGAGTGGGGGAAAACACAATGGGACCCACCCTACGATGATCCAGAGTTTCAATCAATTGGGGGGTTTGGGGGGCATAGCCCCCCAGTATATAATCCTAATTGTTTATAGAATAATGTTCTAATGTTTACAGAAGTGAATGATTTAACCAAAAATGGCGTAGTAAACAGCGTTTTTCGTTTGTTTAGTTTCGGGCATTCTTTTTACCCCCCAAAATGGCGTCGGCTATATTTCGAATAGGAATCAAATTCGCATGAATATTCAGGCAGGGGTGAACGAAATATAAACACACAAAATCCACTTTTTTGGCCGAGCCGCTAATTTACATATTTACCATTACCCTGCCCTCACCTCACGTATGGGTTATTTCCCAGTTAGGTGTAGCAATGGTAAACATATTGATTGGCGACTCAACCAAAAAGAGGATTTTTGTTTGTTTATATTTCGTTCACCCTTGCCTGAATATTCATGCATGTTGGAGTCCTATTTGGAATATAACAAGCGCCATTTTTTGTATAAACATGCCCCAAACTAACCAAACTAAAATGCTATACTGGGGGTTGTGTCCCCCAATTGATTGAAACTCAGGATCATTGTAGGGTGGTCCCCCCATTATGTTTACCCCCACACGAGCCATCCCCTTAAATTTACTCTAAAAACGTGAAACATATTGGAACACGGACGAAATAGTACCTCCCATCGTTCGAGCCGCCAATCTACATATTTATCGAAAGCGGGATCAGAAGCTGTGATCTGGAATATCAAAGGCATTACAAAATAGTTTATGCCCCATCGTTCGAGCCGTCAATATACATATTTACCGTAGCGATAAAGCTTTTATTTTAGAATTCTACAACGGTAAAACCGATTCAGGCAGTGGTATCTTTCGGGCGTGTTCTCAGCGAGCTCTGATCTATTCATTGACATTTTTTTTTTACAATATATTTAAGTCCAGGAACATAGTTAACTTTGAGTGTTACGACAAGGTTGATTGGACTTTTCGTCGTTGGTGTTGTGTCTGGAATACTTTAACGTGCTTTATAAAATATTGCAAGTTTTCTCAAATCTTTTAAAAACGTTAAATATGTAGATTAGCGACTCGAACGATGGGACGTACTATTTCGTCTGTGTTCCAAAATGTTTCACGTTTTGGGAATACATTTAAGGGGACTGCGCGTGTGGGGGTAAACACAATGGGGGGCACCACACTATGATGATCCTGTCAGACGACTCAAACGTTCATGAATATTCCGGCAGGGGTGAACGAAAATATTTACCAAAAACCCCCCCCACTTTTTGGCCGAGTCGCTAATCTACATATTTACCTTACTTAGTTTAATAATTATATTATAGTAAGAACACATCACTGTAACAGATCTTTGATTGAGAATTGTGGGTACCCATGGTAGCCATATCCTGTAGAAGGAGACGAATTATTATGACTCAGTATCAGAGAAATAACCTTAATTTGATACATATTTGTTGAAATGTTAAACATAAATATGTATTTTGAATAAAATAATGATAAGTAGCATTCATTTCTTGAAAAGAAAAGTGTAATTTTGAAAACAACGCAGGTTTTATTCTGAGTTTTTTCAAATCTTGGGTTTTTCAAAAAACAAATGCTACAAGCACTAGAATAACATAGAAAAAAATAGCTATATCTATTTTTATAAAATATTAATAATTACTTAGTTTAATAATTATATTATAGTGAGAACAGGGTAAATATGTAGATTAGCGGCCCGGCCGAAAAAAAATTGTGTGTAAATATTATCGTTCACTCGTGTCGGAATATTCATGCGCGTTTGAGTCATTTTCGAATTATTACTCTATAAACAATTAGGTTATATACTGGGGGGCTGTGCCCCCCGGACCCCCCCAATTTAATGAAACTCAGGATCATCGTAGTGTAGTCCTCCCATTGTGTTTACCCCCACACGAGCCGTCAACTTAAATGTACTCCAAAAACGTGAAACATTTTGGAACACGGACGAAATAGCATCGTAGTGTAGTCTCCCCATTGTGTTTACCCCCACACGAGCCGTCAACTTAAATGTACTCCAAAAACGTGAAACATTTTGGAACACGGACGAAATAGTACGTCCCATCGTTCGCGCCGATAATCTACATATTTACCAAAATTAGGATTATATCCTGGGGGACTGTGCCCCCCCCCCCAATTTAATGAAACTCAGGATCATCGTCGTGCGGTCCACACATCGTTGTTTACCCCCCACGAGCCATCCCCTATAAATGTACTACAAAAACGTGAAACATTTTGGAACACGGACGAAATAGTACATCTTATCGGCCGGGCCGCTCATCTACATATTTACCTTCAAGTACTGGTTAACATATCACAGTTAGTAATCAATCATGTCTATATTTGACTTAAACTGACTAATAGTTGGCGCATTCACTATTTCCTCTGGGAGGGCATTCCAACTATTGACCACTCTGATACTGAAGGAGTTGACCCTGACTAGGGTCCTCCAGTTGTCTTTTTTTCTTAAGCTTCAGAGAGTTGGAACGTGTGTTGGTCTCACTGTACTTGAACCAGATCTTGTAATCGATGTTCTTGAATCCATTTATAATCTTGTACATCTTAATTAGATCACCCTTTCTTCACCTCTTCTCAAGTGTTGGGAGTCACAAATGCTTGCATCTTACTTCATACTCAAGGTCTTTCAGTTCAGGAACAAGCTTTGTTATTCATCTCTGGACTTTTTTTAATTCTCCTATTGGGTCATTCCATGTCAATTTAACCAAGATTTAGCCATTTTTTGGTAATTGTGTAGACGATGGCCGGATCATAGGCTTACCTTTTGGGGGGCTATTTTGGGCTACTTTTCGTTGTTACTTTTTTAGAGATGAATTCAAAGAATTTTATGGCGATTTTCATTTTTATACTGGGGGGCTGTGCCCCCCAGACCCCCCCTAAAGGATTGAAACTCAGGGTCATCGCAGTGTTATCCCCGCGGCGAGCTGTACCCAACAACGAGCCGACGCTCAAAATAATCGCATCCGGCCATCGGCTACCCAATTACCCATTTTTTTTGCCACCAACTCAGATTTTCTTGCAAATTACTGTACTTGTAGACCTTAATGATACAAATTCAATGGTATGTACCTCACCTCTGTAGGTCAAATGGTTTCTGACATATGACCCCTCAAATTTTGGTCAAAAGGGTCATTTTTGTAAAATGTTTGAAGTCAAATATCACAGAGACTACCTACAAAGCTCATTTTGATTCCATTTTAAAGCTAATAAGATTCCCTACAACTTTTATTAATGCATATATTTCCTTACAAGGTCAAACAAAAACATTGACCTTTAATTTTACCTTTGATCTTGAAAAGGTCACTTGATGTATAAATCAATTTTTTTGTGACTTTCCCTAAAACATTTGTACATATGTATAGCAAAGTGTTCATAAAGAATTTTCTTTGAGAAATGTTTTTTTTAGGAGCTACAGATTTTTCTGTGAGCACAACTTAGCCAAAAAGTGATGATTTTGGTGTTTGAAGTGTACTGTTAACCACTATTGTAATCACCATCTATGGTACTTATATCAGTATCCTTGCTTTTTTTATAAATATCTAATGTATGCTTTAATAAAATACTGCTCTATATGCATATTATATTAAAATAGTATTTAGGATAACACATTGAAATTGGATGATAAGCAATTTACTATATATATATATGAACTAATATGCCGTAAGACTTTATAATTCTGAAATGACTCCTGAAGATTCAAATCATGGTTTGAATACACTGAAAATATATATAAGTTTACTATGTGTATATATATATATTTCAATATTACTCTATTTGCGGGCATTTTTCATAGTGGTAGCTTTCTTCTTTTCCAATTTTGTCAATGTATAGGCTCGGCCCGTATTGGTTGTTGGGCTGACAATCATTAACACATCATTAGCATCAAGAAGTTCATCAGGTGGTGCAGGATACACAAACAAGTTGGCATGTCTGTGTTATGTTATGTTATGTTATGTGGGTGAAGGAAGCTCAACCAATCTACATTGCTCTCGTGTTTGACCTCCAGGACACATGTGAGATACCAGTGTTCATCATAGATAGATAAACAGAACCCTTTTATAGATGCCAATGGAATTCTGCTGCTTTGAAGAATAGAGATTCTTTCCAATCTTGTGATAGTTGAAGTCGGATATGCACTAACTTCCAAGACTTCCTCACTGACAGCCTTGACACAATGGATCTTCTGTGTTCCTAATAAAGAAAATATGTATACATTAGGTTCATAATTATATTCTAAGCTTTCAGTTTGCTAAGTTATTATTTAGGAATTTAATTTATTAAATTTAAGAAAGAAGATTATTAAACAAGAACATCTTAAATCTTATCAATCCATAAATTATAAATCTAACTTTCTTTGTTCATCATTAGAGTGGCACTTGCCACTTAAACCTTTTCCCTTACACGGGCAAGAAAAATGACTCAGTAGTAGTTCACTAAATTACTAAGTGACTATGTGACTTTAATAACTAAATGGCTAGGTAACCAGGTTACCTGGAATGGTTCTTACATTGTCAAAGTGCTTCACCAACTTCTGTCAGTGAGCTTCATGTTCTTCTGATGTTGTGATCGTGAAGGTAATTGAAGGAAGAGCTTTTACTGCAAAATTGATGAGTGCCTTAGGGTCTAGAATAGGTTCAGCATTAATTCCCTTTCTCTGAAGGCTTGTTCTGGCAGCTAGCCTCTGCACAGTTCCACCAAGGCCATCACAGGGTCCTTTAAGAGAACATAAGAACATAAGAAAAGAAGGAGACTGCAAAAGACCATTCATGGCCTACACTTGGCAGCTCCTGTTCCAGTCAACACACAAAAGATTTCTTACCAGAGAAAAGTCATCAACATTGTCACCCTTTACAGGAGTTCGTCAGATCTAATCTACAATATACATAAAATGCATCCAGAGGATTATGTCCATTCATGCAACCGCAAAATATAATCTCCCCACTCCTTAGAAAAATATATACATATGTACATAAAAAAGTCAGTCCCATCTAGCAGCTTCATCCATATATTTATCTAATCTATTCTTAAAACTACCCAGAGAGGAGGCTTCTATCACATGTCTAGTGAGCCTATTCCATTCATCTACCACACGATTTGTAAACCAATTCCTCCCAATCTCCTTCCTAAACCTATACTTATCAAGCTTAAACCCATTGCTACGTGTCCTGTCATGTTCACTAAGTATAAGAACCTTACCCAGATCCCCTTTATTATATCCTTTTACCCATTTGAAGACTTCAATCAATTCCCCTCTGACTCTTCTCCTTTCCAATGTAAGGAGACTGCAAAAGACCATTCATGGCCTACACTTGGCAGCTCCTGTTCCAGTCAACACACAAAAGATTTCTTACCAGAGAAAAGTCATCAACATTGTCACCCTTTACAGGAGTTTGTCAGATCTAATCTACAATATACATAAAATGCATCCAGAGGATTATGTCCATTCATGCAACCGCAAAATAATCTCCCCACTCCTTATAAAAATATATACATATGTACATAAAAAAGTCAGTCACATCTAGCAGCTTCATTCATATATTTATCTAATCTATTCTTAAAACTACCCAGAGAGGAGGCTTCTGTCTAGTGAGCCTATTCCATTCATCTACCACACGATTTGTAAACCAATTCCTCCCAATCTCCTTCCTAAACCTATACTTATCAAGCTTAAACCCATTGCTACGTGTCCTGTCATGTTCACTAAGTATAAGAACCTTACCCAGATCCCCTTTATTATATCCTTTTACCCATTTGAGGACTTCAATCAATTCCCCTCTGACTCTTCTCCTTTCCAATGTATGTAGATTTAGTTTTCTGAGCCTTTCACCATAAGGTAAGTTCCTTACCATGGATCATTGCAAAGAAATGCCATTCTGCTTCAATAAAAAAATCATTCTTGTGATAGCAAAGGTTAATGAAGTTCTTGCGATTCTTATATTGGGCAGCACACCGGTCACTGAAGTAAAATATTTTTGTGATTTTATGAGATGACTTTAAGAAATTTATTAGCCTTGTTTGAAAAAGGTGAACTGCGATGCTACAAAACTTTGGTGTTGTAACTCATTGTTTTTATGGTAGTAAACAACAAATGGATATAGTGATGCTTGGCAATTATTCCAATGAAATGACTGGGCTGCATCTTGCACAATAAAAGAATAATTCTCTGAAAAGTCCCCCCACAATTACAAATTCACCTTCACTTAGTTCTTGCTCCTTTCCAAGATTGTAAAAAACTACTTTGAGCTTTGGCAATGAAATCATGTTGCAGGAGATCTGCTCCGTAAGGGGCGTGGCGATTTGCCATCCTGGCTGCTGCGCTGACGGGATCCAGCTAAGCCTCTCTTCATTCCTTCAGATAACCTGTATTTGACGCTCGCCGCATTTTAGGCGAGGGGCGTCGAGGGGGGAACGGGATATAAAGAGTAGTAAGACGGTCGAGGCTTCCCTACTTCGTCGCTTTTCATACAACCTCTCCCACAACTTTCTCTGTTCAGCCTCTAATTTCACAGGGTAGATGCTGACCTTCTTCTCAGCCAATCATCCCGGATCGGGGCTGATGCGGGAGGGGACAATGTTCCCTAACCCCTGAGCTCCAGTCTGGGGTGGTTGTTTTTTAACAACCTGCTTCATTCCCACTCATACCTTCCTCGCATCCCTTTTCCTTTCCTCTTCACACTCTATCAATTTTACACTGTGCCAAAGGTGGAGCCGCCATGCTGAAGGGCTGCCAGGTCACCAGGTGAGAGGGGTGGCCTTAAATGGCGGCACCTGGTTCTGCCAGGCCTGTACGCACCCCTTGCAGAGCGGGCTACTGCTAGGGGTGATGAGCTATTGCATCCTGTAATAAAAAGAGGGTCACCATGCCCAATGATGAGTATAAAAAAAATCCCTTAGTTCCATCAATGGAGCTGCCCTCGGGCAGCTCCACAGGAAAAAAAATGGAGTTCCCCACTCCCTGTGCTTGCGCAGGAGACCCTCCAAATTTCTCTAACTGGAGAGGAGGCTTACTCCTCTTCTTCACCTACAGGTGTAAGGGACTCACCCTCACCCCCTTCTCTGGAGGTGCTTTCAGGCACCTCCCTGTTTCCAGCAACAATCCCTCCTTTTCTTTCCAAGGGAACGGCCAAGAAAGCCAGCAGGCAGCCCATAGCTGACCGCTCCCCATTGAAGCAGCTCAGTAGGGCAAATCCCCTTAGGAGGGAGAGGGAAGCCAGGCCCCTTTGGTCACTTCCCTCAAAAGACCTGCTGGCAAGAATATTGAACCTTGCCGGGGTCAAGGCCTGTGCCTCCCCACACATGACTAGTGACAATGCTGGCAGAGGGGAGAAGCGGGTTCATTCCCCACCCTCCTCTCCTAAAAAGAAAAAGAACAGGAAAAAGACTCAGGCTCCTCTCCATCCGCGGAGATGGATGGGTCTGCTGCTTCAGTAAGCGACCAAGCCAAGATCGGCACATCCAGCCCCTCTACCCCCCCCCTCCCTGGTGTGAAGCTATAGACTAAGGCTAAAAGTGCGCAGGTCAGAGCCTCGATAACATTGGGGCCCCTCTTTCAGAGGTTACCTGCCATTTTTGAGCCCACTGGCTTCAAACGGTTCCTCGTTATTCGCTCCACTGATGGTAGCATGTTGGCCAAGGGCAACATGATCCATCAGAGGAGAGCTTTAGCTAGTATAATTGGTAGAGAGCCCAAGGTGACGCGTTTCTCGGACGAGAGCCTTCTGGCAAATGCGGCGAGTCCCTCTGAGGTGGCCAACATAAGTGCTCTTTAGACAGTTGATGGCACCCCAGTGAGTGTGACACTGCACTCTACCATGAACTTTGTGAAAGAAGTAGTTTATGCGAGGGAACTCGTTGACTACTCCATAGAGGACATCACCTTAGAGCTGGCCGACCATGGGGTGGTCAAGGTCGAATGTGTGATGAGAAAACAGGGAGGGGCCTCAAGACCCATCCCCTACACTTTTCATCATGTTTGACTGTGACACGCTCCCTGAGTCGGTGCGTGCCAGTTGGTACAGCGTGAAGGCATTTGTGACACTGCCACGTAGGTGCTATTACTGTCAGCTCTTCGACCATACGAATCACTCATGTAGACATGCAAAGTCGGCGTCACCCGAAGTATGTGTAAATTGCTCCAAGGCCACACACGATAGGTCCAAATCATGTGTGGCTAAGTGTGTCAATTGTGGAGAGCTGCTTCTCGCTTCTTCAAAGCAATGTGATGCATATCTCCTTGAGAAAGAAATCCTGGCTGTTCAGGCCCAGTATTGACTCTCATCCACGAGTCTAAGCACTTAGTCCTGGCCCACCCATCTCTGCCTGGGACGTCTTATGCCTCAATGGTTAGAAAGACACCCTCTGCTCCTTGCCCATCCAGGTCAACGAGCAAGGTTGTTTCTGCGTCTATTCGGAGTCCTTCTGCGGGTTCTACTCAGCCCGGGTGCTTCCCTGGCAAAGCTGGTGGCACAAAGGGTTCACACCCAACCCTGACTAAAACCAGCCCCCCCCTTCCCCCCAGCATAACTATTACCCGTAACGTGAAACGGCTGTGCGCCTCCACCAAGTCGTTAGCCTCACAGGAGGCAACACTCCTGAAGTTGGTTGCCAGACCATCTTCTGGGTTTCCTAAAGCTGGACCCCAAAGGAGGACCGCAACAAAGGAGCTTTGGCTCCTTCGCCCACGCCTAGTGGTGGGCTGAGTGAATCCTTGTAAAGAGGGCCCCCCCACCTCCGAAGCCGCAAGACTCGCCTAAGGTTTCAAGGTGGAGGGAGGAAAAGACTTGCATGGCAAGCCCAACCTCTCCCAATAAGTCTTCGAAGGCGCGCATTGTCCGGCCAACAGCGCCCAGGGTTCTGCCTCCAGGAAGCGTATGGCCATTACTGTGAGGGTCTTCTGTTTGAAGAGCGACCCCGCGTCTCCTTCAAGATAGGCCTGGAGGGCATATTCCTTCAAAGGAATTGCCATGGACTCTGGGCCAACTGGGAGGAGCTGCAGAGGCTCGTCTTGTCCCGTTCCCTGTTAGCTATTTTTCTGCAGGAGACCATGCTAGGTGCGTGCCCCCTGCCCGCCCGCCCTCCCTTGGTATAAAGGTTTTGCGGCCCCACCACCAGGAGATGGCCGGGCTAGGGGATGTGCAGTTTACACCCGGCATGATTTCTCCGTTCTTCCTTTCACTTTAGATACCTCCTTTCAGGCAGTGGCTGTGCAGCTTCACCTGGATAGGAGGTATACTATCATTTCTGCCTATATTCCACTGTCAGCTTACTTCGACACGGAGGACTTCCGCCGCGTCGTGGCACGGTTGCCAAGGCCCTATCTCTTGCTTGGAGATCTGAACGGCAGACATCCTCTCTTGGGAGATTACTCAATAAATCTCAGGTGAAATTTAATGTAAGAAATGGTAATAAAAAGATTAATTACATAAATTAATATACTTAACAGCAGTAAAGGACAAAAATAATATAATACAAATAATCAATGAAATAGTGCACTAGTCAATCCATAACAAATTAGCTGAATTCCACAATAAGGTTGAGAGGGGTAAGGATGAGGAAAGGATATTTTAGTCAGGTGCTGGGAATAGGATAGGGTAGGTCGAAGGGTTGACAATGGTATGGTCGCGGGGACACAAGGAGTTGGTAAGGTGACCTTGAGCCTTATAAGTAGTGAGTATTGTCCTTAGACTGTTCCCACACTGACTGCTCCTCACTGGGGCACTGGTGTCGAGGAAGCGTGGTAGGCGTGAACCAGGGAGTGCAGAACAGAGGCAGTCAAGCAAGGGAGGACATCAAGGCTCACACACCAGGCAATGACAGGAGGGGTTATGTATGGACACCTGGGTGAAATGAAAAAGAGTGGATGCACCATGAGTACAGCATCCTTACAGTGCAGCTCAACAAGGCAGTTCAGTAAACAAGATTAAAGGGTAAAGCTAATAATGATAACAATAGCAATGCAAACAAAACTGAATCAATCAATATAAGCAAAGGGATGTAAAGAATTATTATCAGAATATAATAATAAATATGGACCAAAGATACGACGAGCGGTCAATAAGTTTTGTAATTTGGATATAAGGAAACAAGATATGAGGAAAAGTGTTTTATTATTTTTCAATATAACTACCCTTGACTTCAATCCACTTGCGCCACTTGTCCCTGAGGCTTGAATTCCCGGCTACTGTTCAATCCACTACTGGACGGCGAGCTGGACATCTTCATTGTCCCCAAACCAGCAGCCTTGAGCTGGCGGAATAAAAAGTAGTCGCTAGGGGCCAGATCTGGACTATAGGGGGAATGGTTGAGCTCCTCGAATCCGCACTCGTGCAGGGCAGCTTGTGCAACTCTGGCCTTGTGGACAGGGGCATTGTCGTGGAGGAGCAGGACACCGCATGTCAATTTGCTGTGCCGCTTCTGACAGATGCATTTCTTCAACTCAGCCAGTTCCTCAGGGTAATATTGGCCTGTGATGGTCCTTCCACGAGGCGCATAGTCCACCACCATCAACACTCCCTCAGAATCCCAGAAGATGGTGGCCATGATCTTCTTGGCTGAGGGTTGGGCCTGGAATTTGATGGGGGTCGGAGATCCCCTGTGCTTCCAGGCCATGCTTTCGAGCTTGGTCTCGGGATCCCAGTGATGGACCCACGTTTCTTTACCTGTCACTATGCGTGACTCAAATCCCGCCGGGTCTTGGTTATACAGGAACAGCAGCTCCTCCAAACTTTGAAGACGTTGAAGTCGATCATGGGGCGTGAGATTTCTAGGGACACAGCTGGCAGAGACCTTGGTCATGGCCAAATTGTCGTGGATGATGTTGATACACTTCCCATGGACCTATCCCCCAATGCCGCGGCGGCTTCAGGTTGCTTTCTGTCGTCTCCGAATCGGCCACACTCGTGTGACGCATCGCTATTTGATGGAGCGCTCGCCTGCGCCCTATTGCAACGACTGCGTAGTCCCCCAGACTGTTCGACACATTCTTGTTGAATGTCCCAGTCTGGGTGATCTTCGCGCACGGCACCTGTCCCGGTACTGGGATGGGCGGGGTCGCTACCGCCTGTCCCTTGTACTCGGGACGAGTGCGTGTACTTTGACTGGTGGACTTATTGACTTTTGGGGGGAGGCCGGCCTTCTCCCTTTCATTTAACCCGGTTTAATTGTTGTTGTTTTTGTTATTGTTTTTGTTATTGCTTTGTTATTGTTATTTCTTTTTATTGTTTTCTCTTTAATTTTTTAAAGTAGCCTAGAACTAGGCTGTTTGTTTACGGCAACTTATGCCTTAGTCGGCAGTCGCCAGATAGCCCCTTAATTTAAAAAAAAGAAGTGATATTCCAAATTCTCACTCGATTTCTTCGACCTTCACCCGTCGATTTTTGATGATCATCCTCTCCACCCTCTTTGAATGGACCGTAAGGTCTCCTAGGGTACTTACTTTCCTTGTTACTCCACACGGGCCACATTGTCCTCGTTGGTCATGTCTGACGGCCTTCCTGGATGTGGGTCATCTTTAAGGGACTCACGACCATAGCGGAACTCCCTATTCCAGTGAGCAATGGTTGCATAGGAAGGGGCGGTGTTGATGTACACTGCAACCATGCGTTCATAGATCTCTTTTGCATTTTTGCCTTCCTTGGTTAAAAATTTCATCACTGCATGGTGCTCAACCTTCTCCATTGTTGAAAAATTTGTGACTGATGATCTGCGATCAGCTACTGCTTCTTAAATAGACGAGGCAGGAGCGTGCGTCTGCAGGTCCTGACTTGTCATAACTTGTCCTAACACGCTCACAAACATCCATCCTCCTCCCTCTATTTTGCCCTACCAATTTGCAAAACTTATTCACCGCCCCTTGTAAATAAGAGATAACAACGTTAATATCAAGCACAAAAGACATCAGGTTTAATAAAGAATATACCAGGTTTAAAATTACTATTATAAAGGAGGATTAATATGTGCTAAGCTGCTCACCTCGGTCATCCATGCTCAAAACTGGTATTAATCCAAATGTGCAGGAAAGAAATTGTTATAATTTAAGGCACATTACAAAAATGCACATAAAAATATTATTGCGCAAGACAAGCCATGCTAGAAGAGCTTAATATATAGCTAAAACATCTGAAAGAAAGAGTAGAGTTGAATAACATGATCAGAATAAGTTTGAAGGAAATCATTTCACAGTAATACCAATTCTTAACCTCTGTACCCAGAAAACTAGATCAGAACACTCTCCCCCCAAGCTACACCCAACTAAATGGCCATAAGGAAAAGGACAAGAAAACACCTCAAATAGAACACACCTCTTCAACAAGAAGAAACAAATACAAAAAGGGGGAAGCTATTATAATATGACAATTATTTAAGTATTTTAAAACAAAATGAGATGATTTACTGTGGTGGAGGAAGTAAACAACTGTTTCCTCTTATTTTTTCTCTTTAGTAGAACCCAGAAATTCTCCCACCAAACTGGGAAGGGGTAGGAATCAGTCAAAGTTGGGTTAGCAGTAATTCTGTGTCTTATATGTTCTTTTAGTTTTTATCATTTATTTGATTGAGGATTTCCTTTTACAGCATTTAATATTATTATATTGCTATTGATAAAGCAATTTAAATGCTGGAAATAAAATAGAAATCTTAAAGGATACCCCAAATAATAATTAATGGGGGAGTCTCCCAAATTAAAGGATTCCTGCAATTTTCTGTTTTTTTTTTCAAAAGGAGAAGGAATCTCAGAATAACCAACTTTCTTTAATCGTTCCAAAGAGAGAACTGATGCTTGAGTTAAAAAAAAGAAGCATGGAGTTACCGTCTGTTGTCATCACGCCATCATCATGTAGACCTACCCCTTAATGCTGCAGCACCGTCTGATCGCTTTCCCTCATTCATTTTCAAATTGGATGCACTGATAATTAATGGAGCTAGGGAAGTCATTCGATGACTGTGAGGAGTGGGGTGTCTTTGCAAACTTTTATCTGTGGATGAGTGGGGTCACTACAACTTGTACAGTCTGACTTCTTGTAGGAACCTGGCTTGCTCTATTTTATTTGGTAACATCCCCCGTAAGGGGTGCAGCGATTTCCCTTCCTTGTCACCATGCTGATGGGACTCAGCACTCTGTCCGGCACCAGCTTAGCCTCTTCTTTCAGACAGCCTGTGTTTCACCCTTACAACCTCTCCCACAACTTTTCTGGTCATCCTCTATTTTCACAGGCCCTATAAGGGGGGCGGCGATTTGCCTTCCTGGCTGCCATGCTGATGGGACTCAGTGGCCCGTCTGGCCCCAGCTTAGCCTCTTCTCCTTCTTTCAGACAGCCTATGTTTCTGCCCTACAACCTCTCCCACAACTTTCTCTGGTGGGCCTCTATTTTCACAGGGTAGATGCTGACCTTCTCAGCCAACTATCCCGGATCGGGGCTGAGGGGGAGGGGAAAATGTTCCCTAACCCCTGAGCTCCAGGTTTTGGATGATGTGTTTTTAACAATCTGCTTCATCCCCACCCATACCTTCCTCACATCCCTTTTCCTTCTCACTTCACTATCTTTTTTTTGATGCCATGCCCAAGGTGGAGCCACCATGGTGAAGGGCTGCCAGGAGGTCACCAGGCGGGAGGGGTGGCCTTAAAATGGTGGCATCTGGCTCTGCCAACCCCATACGCACCCCTCGCAGAGCACCCCACTGCAAGGGATGATTAGAGTTTGCTTCCCGCAGAAAGAATGGGGTCTCCAGGCTGATGATGTAAAACCCCCAAATAAAACTCTTCCCCTTTCCTCCTCACAATCGACGGAGATGCCTTTGTGCAGCCCCACTAAAAAAATGGAGCCACCTCCCCCTGTGCTCTTGCAGGAGACCCTCCAAATCTCTTCGCCTATAGGTGTAGGGGACTCTCCCTCACCCCCTTATCTAGAGGTGCCTTCGGGGACCTTCCTTTTTCCAGCGGCAGTCCCCCCTTTAATTTCCAAGGGGACTGCCAAGAAAGCCAGCAGGCAGCTCATAGCCGACTGCTCCCCATTGAAGCAGCTCAGTAGGGCAAACACCCTTAGAGGGCAGAGGGAAGACAGGCTCCATCAGGTCGGTTCCCTCAAAAGACCCGCTGGCTCAAATCTTAAACTTAGCAGGGGGCCAAGGCCTGTGCCTCCCCATACTTGATTAGTGAAACTGCTGCCAATTGGACTTGTGATGTCCTTGGGGGGGGGGGGGAAATGGAGCCCCCCCGCCTGAGATAGACATGGTCCTTGAGGCCACCCAGCCTCAGATGGTAGGACCTTCCATGGAGGGTGAATCCGGCTCAGTGCCAAGCTCTGAACTAACTCCACCCCTATGCAAGGTCCTCCTCAAATAGCTCGGGTCTCCAAGGCAGTACAAGGAGGGGAGGGATCTCTTAATCCTGCTTGTGCCCCTGTGACTCCCAGGACCTTCTCCATCTCGGAGAATGACCTTGCTGAGGCAAGTCTATCCAGCCTGGGGGCTCCTGCCATATGCCTCAATAGTTAGAAAGGCACCCTCTGCTCCTCGCCCATCCAGGCCAACGAGCACGGTTGTTTCGGAGCCCTTCTGCGGGCTCTACTCAACCCAGGCGCTCCCCTGGCAAAGCTAGTGGCAAAAAGGGTTCACACCCACCCCTGGCTAAAACCAGGGCTCCCCCCTCTTCCCCCAGCGTGACCGTTTCCCGTAAGGCGAAACGGCCTGAGGTGGATCAAGAGGCTCGGAGACGGTGGTTCCTCGAAAAGAGGGCCTCCCGCCTCCGAAGCCGCAACGCCGCCTAAGGTTTCGAGGCGGAGGGAGGAAAAGACTTGCATGGCGAGCCCAACCTCCTCCAATAAGTCCTCGAAGGCGACAGCGCCTTCAGCGCTTTGTCCGTCCAACAGTGCCTGGGGTTCTGCCCCCGGAAAGCGTACGGCCATTCCCGTGAGGGTCTTCTGTTCGAGGAGGGCCCCCGCGTCTCCTCCGAGCTAGGCCTGGAGGGCATATCCCTTCAATGGAATTGCTGTGGACTCCTGGTCAACTGGGAGGAGCTGCGGAGGCTGGTCTCATCCCGTTCCCCGTTAGCTATCGTTTTGCAGGAGACCATGCTAGGCGCGTGACCCCTGCCCGCCCTCCCGGGGTATAAGGGTCTTGCGACCCCACCACCGCGGGATGGCCGGGCTAGGGGATGCGCGGTTTACACCCGGCATGATGTCTCCGTTCTTCCTTTCTCTTTAGATACCTCCTTTCAGACAGTGGCTGTGCAGCTGCACCTGGATAGGAGGTATACTCTGATTTCTGAGTACATTCCACCGTCAGCTGACTTCGACGCGGGGGACTTCCGCCGCGTCGTGGCACGGTTGTCGAGGCCCTATCTCTTGCTTGGAGATCTGAACGGCAGGCATCCTCTCTGGGGAGATTACTCCATAAATCCCTAGAGGACAAGTCCATGCCGATCTGATCGAAGAGCTTGAGATGGGTGTCCTAAACGTGGATGAGTTTACGCATCACTGTCCGAGAACCGCTTCATTTTCTTGCCTCGACCTATCTTTGTGCTCTTCGGATGCACAGCCTGATTTTGATTGGGGGGTGGTCGATGACCTTCATGGTAGTGATCACTTTCCCATTCAAATATCATTTTCAGGGCAAGTGCTGCCTGAGAGACCACCTCGGTGTTGCTTGGCGCGGGCGCGGTGGCCTGCATTTCAGGAAATGACTGAATTTTCTATCTCAGTCGAGGAGTTTAGGTCGGTAGATGAGGCCGTTGTGTTCTTCTCCGGCAACCTCATCGCCGCGGGCCTGAATACTATTCCTAGGACGTCTGGCCGTTTTGCACGCCGACCACTCCCATGGTGGTCGGCCGAGTGTGAGACGGCCCTCAAACAGAAGCGTTATGCCTACATGCGCTATAAGCTTGCCCGAACGATTTCACTGTCGCTGAATTTCGTCGGGCTAGGGCTAGGTTCCGGTATATTTCAAAGCACGCCCGCCGCTCTTCTTGGCGGGCATACGTGTCTTCACTTAACGGGAAGACCCCTTAAGCTGAGGTGTGGAAGCGAGTCAAAAGGATTCGGGGCAAGTTCTCGCAGGACCCCCCTCCCATTCTCCAGGAGAATGGGACCGCAATCTCGGACCCCTCGTCCGTGGCGGAATCCTTCGCGACCGCTTTTTCCGCATTCTCTAGCCGTGATGCTGCTCCGCCAGCATTCAATGCACGTCGTGATGTCGCAGAAGGCCGCCGGCTGGACTGGGAGCGAGTTGCGCTCCGCTCTCGCTTCCTGCGTGGACACCGCCCATGGTCCGGACGATGTCCTTTACGCCATGCTTCGACACCTGGGTGAGCGAGGCATGGCCTTTCTCTTAGATTTGTTCAACAGGATCTGGGTGGAGGGTCTTCTCCCAGATTCTTGGCGAATCGCTACTGCGCTCGCCTTTGGCAAGCTGAGGAGAGGTCACTCTACTCAGACCGGTTTCCGCCCAATCTCTCTAACCTCTTGCGTGTGCAAGTTGATGTAGAAATTGGTAAATGTTAGATTAGCCTTTTTCCTGGACAGCGGAGGCAATCTGTCTTCTGCACAGTGCGGCTTCCACAAGTTCCACTCCACGTCGGATGCTCTGCTCCGACTGGAAAATGCCGTCTGCGAGGCTTTCCTCCGTAGACAGCACTACGCCACGGTCTTTTTTGATCTGGAGAAGGCCTATGATACCGCATGGCGATACGGTATCATGGAGACTCCATACGATGGGTGCGAGGGGACGCCTCCCAGTCTTTATATCTGAATTTTTGCGAGATCGTCGATTCCGCGTACGGGTGGGGGGAGCTCTCTCCGGTCCAAAGGAGCAGGAAGAGGGTGTCCCGCAGGAAAGTGTCCTCAGTGTCACACTCTTTGCCCTGAGCATCAACGGCATCACCTCGGTGCTGCCGGAAGATGTTCTCGCTACGCTCTACGTGGACGACCTTTCGATCTCTTTTGTCGCGGCCCAGATGCCAACTCCGGAGCGTCGACTCCAACAGGCATTGAACTGCGTCTCTCGCTATGCCGAAGCGCACAGGTTTCGGTTTTCTTTGGCCAAGACTAAGGTGGTGCACTTCTGCCGCCATCCACGGCTCCACCCCGACCCAGATTTGTTTCTTAATGGGGTGCGCCTGGATGTGGTTGAGTCGCACCGTTTCCTTGGTCTTGTTTTCGACCGACCCCTCACCTGGGAGGCTCATATTCGCAGCCTTAGGGTCTCTTGTACCCGCGCTATGGATATTCTCCGTTCCGTGCCGTTCAGCGCTTGGGGCGCTGATAGGGCTACTGCCTTACTTTTTTATCGATCCTTTGTTCGTTCGAAGCTCGACTACGGATGCGAGTTTTATGCATCCGCAGCCGAGCGTTTATTGCGGAAGGTGGATTCGATCCACCACACCGGCCTTGGCCTTGCGACCGGTGCCTTCCGCACTTTCCCCACTGAGAGCCTGTTGGTCGATGCTGGGGAGATGCCACTCGCTCGTCGCCGCGTGCAGTGCATCACTCGCCTGTACGCGCGAGCACGGCGCCTCCCTCAGTCGCCAACAGCTTTCTCGAAGGAAACTCCTTCGAGAGGTAGATATAGCTCTCGGGCCGGTGGTGCCCCTGGTTCTCCTCAAGACGCCACCCTGGAGGGTACCAAATTTGGCTATTTGTTGCCATGCCTCTGCTCCCAAAGCTTGTACGGCGCCGGGAGTATTGCGTTCGACCTTTTTGGAGCACACCTTGTGTCACGCTGGAACCGTGCCAGTGTATACGGATGGCTCCAAGTCCCAAGAGGAGGTCGGCTTCCACGCCGTATCCCCTCTGTTTGAAGTCAGCGAGGCTCTACCAGGCGCTGCGTCTGTCTTCACGGCCGAGCTGGTTGCAATACACTGTGGCGGCGGGTTCGCGAGACCCCAGCCAAAACTCCCGCCGCCCTGACATGGTCCGCTCGGTGGTTCAAGAAGAGGGTATTGAGGAGAGAGAGTATTTTCTAAATTTAACTTAGAAACCCTAATTCTAGCAAAATAATACAATCCAAAATAATCAACCCAAAATATAAACCAAAATACATTACCTATATATATATATATATATATATATATATATATATATATATATATATATATATATATATATATATATATACAGTTGGCCTCACAATACTCTGGCCAACCACCACACGTATATATTTACAAATACAAAAGGGCCTTGCACAAGATCTTGGCCACACAAACGTATAGTACAATCAAAATATCGTGACAGACGGGGTGCACCCTTAACTATCTAATAAAGTGAGATGAGTTGGAGAAAGTGGGAGGTGGCTCACTTTCTGCGGGATTCTTAGGGGTCCAGGACTCGGCAAAGCCGAGGATTTGGGGTAGCTGGGACGCTTGTTAGTCCCAACTGCTGGGTCACAGTCGGTTGGACGCTGCTTCAACCACTCCCTGTAGACTGGAAGGTGCTGGCCAAGGTCCACACCTTAGAAAATTGCCCCAAAAGGTAGGCGCACTTGCAAGGGTCAGGATTGGCTTCAGCCGTCTCTGAAAGCCAGATTTCTGCGACAATCGGTACCACGGAACTGGAAAAGAGAAGGCACATTCAGTCACCTATTCACTGCCACACTCAAACATCTTTACTCCTAACTCATTCAACCAAATCCACTCTCACACAATCTTCACTCACCTATCTTCCGTCTAGGCGGCTCTTCCTTCCTCAGTCACAAACTTTACTTCTAAACTTTTACCTACACTTTCTAAAGAAAAATATATGCTGAAAGAATCCGCCTAAAAAGAAAACAGGAGATGAATGGGGGAGCACAATAGAGATCCATCGAGTCCCCCCACACAAAGTAAAGACGGTGATCACACGATCCACACCCACACCTCCGTAAGGGGCGCGGCGATTTGCCATCCTGGCCGCCGTGCTGACGGGATCCAGCACTCCGTCCGGCCCCAGCTTAGCCTCTCTTCCTTCCTTCAGATAGCCCGATTTCTCCCCTACCTCGTCGCTTTTCATACAACCTCTCCCACAACTTTCTCTGATCAGCCTCTAATTTCACAGGGTTGAATGCTGACCTTCTTCTCAAGCCAACCACCCTGGATCGGGGCTGGGGGGGGAGGGGACATTGTTCCCTAACCCCTCAGCTCCGGTTCGAGATGGGGGTTTTTTAACAACCTGCTTCATCCCCACCCATACCTTCCTCACATACCTTTTCCTCTCCTCTTCACAACCTATATTTTTTACGCCGTGTTCAAGGTGGAGCCGCCATGCCGAAGGACTGCCAGGCCACCAGGCGGGAGGGGTGGTCCCGAATGGCGGCGCCTGGCTCTGCCGGGTTTGTAAGCACCTCTCGCAGTGCGGGCAACTGCGAGAGGTGATGAGCTATTGCGTCCCGTATTAAAAAGAGGGTCACCATGCCCATGTATGACAAAAAACCCAAAAAAACCCAACCCCCAACTTCCCCGAGAAAATCAACGGAGCCGCCATCGGGCAGCTCCACCGAGAAAATGGAGGTATCCCCCCCTTGTGCTTGCGCAAGGGACCCTCCATAATTCTTTAACCAGAGAGGAGGCTTACTCCTCTTCTACGCCTACGGGTGTAGGGGACTCCCCCTCACCCCCTTCTCTGGAGGTGCTTTCGGGCACCTCCCTATCTCCAGCGGCAGTCCCTCCTTTGCTTTCTAAGGGGACTGCCAAGAAAGCCAGCAGGCAGCCCATTGCCGACCGCCCCTCGTGCAAGCGGCTCGGTAGGGCAAACCCCCTTAGGGGGGAGAGGGAAGCCAGGCCCCTTCGGTCGCTTCCCTCAAAAGACCTGCTTGCAAGAATTTTAAACCTTGCTGGGGTCAAGGCCTGTGCCTCCCCACACAAGACTGGCGACACTGCCAAGGGGACCTGCGATGTCCTGGGAGGGGATGGCCAACTGGAGGCCCCTCCTGTGATAGACATGGTCCTTGAGGAGACCCAGCCTCAGATGGTAGGGCCTTCCATGGGGGGGAATCCGGGCTCGGCGCCAAGCACCGAACCCGAATCCGCCCCTATGCAAGCTCCCCCTCAAACGGATGAGGGCTCCGAAGCAGTAAAAGGAGGGGAGGGATCTCCTCCGACAGGTGCCCCTACGACGACCAGGACCTTCTCCATTTCGGAGAGGGACCTGGCTGAGGCTGGCCCATCTGGCATGGGGGCTTCTGCCGGCGGAGGTGAGAAGCGGGTTCATTCCCCGCCCTCCTCTCCTAAAAAGAAAAATACTAAAAAGACTAAAAAGACGAAGAAGACTCGGGGCTCCTCTCCATCCGCGGGGGCTGCGGGGACGGATGGGTCTGCTACCACTTTGGTAGGCGACCAAGCCAAGATCGGCACATCCGGCCCCTCTACCCCCTCGTGTGCGGAGCCCCTGACTAAGACTAACACCAAGAATGCACAGGGCGGAGCCTCGATGACATCGGGGCCCCTGATTCAGAGGTTACCTGGCGTTTTCGAGCCCGCTGGCTTCAAGCAATTCCTCGTTATTCGCTCCACTGATGGCAGCATGTTGTCCAAGGGCAACATGATCCATCAGAGGAGAGGATTAGCTAGTGCAATTGGTAGAGAGCCGAAGGTAACCCGTTTCTCGGACGGGAGCCTTCTGGCGAATGCGGCGAATCCCGCCGAGGCGGCCAAGATAAGTGCTCTTCGGACACTTCATGGCACCCCGGTGAGTGTGACGCCGCACTCTACCATGAACTTTGTGAAAGGAGTAGTTTATGCGAGGGAACTCGTTGACTACTCCATAGAAGACATCACCCTAGAGCTGGCCGACCATGGGGCGGTCAAGGTCGAACGTGTGATGAGAAAACAGGGAGGGGCCTCGAGACCCACCCCTACACTCTTCGTCACGTTCGACTGTGACAAGCTCCCTGAGTCGGTGCGTGCCGGTTGGTACCGCTACCGCGTGAAGGCATTCGTGCCACTGCCGCGGCGGTGCTATTACTGTCACCGCTTCGGCCACACGAATCGATCATGTAGACGTGCAAAATCGGGGTCACCCGAAGTCTGTGTAAATTGCTCCAAGGTCGCACACGATAAGTCCAAATCGTGTGTGGCCAAGTGTGTCAATTGCGGAGAGCCGCACCCTGCTTCTTTGAAGCAATGTGGTGCATATCTCCTTGAGAAAGAACTCCTGGCCGTTCAGGCCCAGGATCGACTCTCATTCCGCGAGGCTAAGGACTTGGTCCTGGCGCGCCCGGCTCTGCCTGGGACGTCATATGCCTCAATAGTTAGAAAAGCACCCTCTGCTCCTGGCCCATCCAGGCCAACGAGCACGGTTGTTTCCGCGCCCATTCGGAGCCCTTCTGCGGGCTCTACCCAACCCGGGCGCTCCCCTGGTAGAGCTGGCGGCAAAAAGGGTTCACACCCAGCCCCGGCTAAAACCAGGGCTCCCCCCTCTTCCCCCAGCGTGACCGTTTCCCGTAAGGCGAAACGGCCACGCGCCTCCACAGAGTCGTTAGACTCACAGGAGGCAACACCCCTGAAGATGGTCGCTAGGCCATCTTCCGGGGTTCCTAAAGCTGTTCCCCGAAAGGAGGACAGCAACAAAGGAGCTTCGGCCCCTTCGCCCACGCCACGAGGTGGAGCGAGTGGCTCGGAGACCGTGGTTCCTCGAAAAGAGGGCCCCCCGCCTCCGAAGCCGCAACGCCCGCCTAAGGTTTCGAGGCGGAGGGAGGAAAAGACTCGCATGGCGAGCCCAACCTCCCCCAATAAGTCATCGGAGGCGACAGCGCCTTCAGCGCTTTGTCCGGCCAACATCGCCCGGGGTTCTGCCCCCGGGAAGCGTACGGCCATTCCCGTGAGGGTCTTCAATTCGAGGAGGGCCCCCGGGTCTCCTCCGAGCTAGGCCTGGAGGGCATATTCCTTCAATGGAATTGCCGTGGACTCCGGGCCAACTGGGAGGAACTGCGGAGGCTCGTCTCGTCCCGTTCCCCGTTAGCTATTTTTTTGCAGGAGACCATGCTAGGCGCGTGCCCGCTGCCTGCCCTCCCGGGGTATAAGGGTCTTGCGGGCTGGGGGATGCGCGGTTTACACCCGGCATGATGTCTCCGTTCTTCCTTTCTCTTTAGATACCTCCTTTCAGGCAGTGGCTGTGCAGCTGCACCTGGATAGGAGGTATACTATCATTTCTGCGTACATTCCACCGTCAGCTGACTTCGACGCGGGGGACTTCCGCCGCGTCGTGGCACGGTTGCCGAGGCCCTATCTCTTGCTTGGAGATCTGAACGGCAGGCATCCTCTCTGGGGAGATTACTCCATAAATCCCAGGGGACAAGTCCTTGCCGATCTGATCGAAGAGCTTGAGATGGGTGTCCTAAACGTGGATGAGTTTACGCATCACTGTCCGAGAACCGCTTCATTTTCTTGCCTTGACCTATCTTTGTGCTCTTCGGATGCACAGCCTGATTTTGATTGGGGGGGTGGTCGATGACCTCCATGGTAGTGATTACTTTCCCATTCAAATATCATTTTCAGGGCAACTGCCGCCTGAGAGACCACCTCGGTGGTGCTTGGCGCGGGCGCGGTGGCCTGCATTTCAGGAAATGACTGAATTCTCTATCTCAGTCGAGGAGTTTAGGTCGGTAGATGAGGCCGTTGAGTTCTTCTCCGGCAACCTCATCGCCGTGGGCCTGACTACTACTTCTAGGACGTCTGGCCATTTTGCACACCGACCACTCCCATGGTGATCGGCCTAGTGTGAGACGGCCCTCAAACAGAAGCGTTATGCCTACATGCGCTATAAGCTTGCCCGAACGATTTCACTGTCGCTGAATTTCGTCGGGCTAGGGCTAGGTTCCGGTATGTTTCGAAGCACGCCCGCCGCTCTTCTTGGCGGTCATACGTGTCTTCACTTAACGGGAAGACCCCTTTAGCTGAGGTGTGGAAGCGAGTCAAAAGGATTCGGGGCAAGTTTTCGCAGGACCCCCCTCCCATTCTCCAGGAGAATGGGACCGCAATCTCGGACCCCGCGTCCGTGGCGGAATCCTTAGCGACCGCTTTTTTCGCATTCTCTAGCCGTGATGCTGCTCCGCCAGCATTCAATGCACGTCGTGATGTCGCGGAAGGCCACCGGCTCGACTTTACCTCCAGAGGCGGAGAACCCTTCAACGACAAGTTTACTGTGAGTGAGTTGCGTTCCGCTCTCGCTTCGTGCGCGGACACCGCCCATGGTCCGGACGATGTCCCGTACGCCATGCTTCGACACCTGGGTGAGCGAGGCATGGCCTTTCTGTTAGATTTGTTCAACAGGATCTGGGTGGAGGGTCTTCTCCCAGACTCCTGGCGAATCGCTACTGTGCTCGCCTTTCGCAAGCCGGGGAGAGATCACTCTACTCCGACCGGTTTCCGCCCAATCTCTCTAACCTCTTGCGTGTGCAAGTTGATGGAGAAATTGGTAAATGTTAGATTAGCCTATTTCCTGGACAGCGGAGGCCATCTGTCTTCTGCACAGTGCGGCTTCCGTAAGTTCCACTCCACGTCGGATGCTCTGCTCCGACTGGAAAATGCCGACTGCGAGGCTTTCCTTCGTAGACAGCACTACGCCACGGTGTTTTTTGATCTGGAGAAGGCCTATGATACCGCATGGCGATACGGTATCATGGAGACTCTCCACACGATGGGTGCGAGGGGACGCCTACCAATCTTTATATCTGAATTTTTGCGAGATCGTCGATTCCGCGTACGGGTGGGGGGAGCCCTCTCCGGCCTAAAGGAGCAGGAAGAGGGTGTCCCGCAGGGAAGTGTCCTCAGTTTCACACTCTTTGCCCTGAGCATCAACGGCATCACCTCGGTGCTGCCGGAAGATTTTCTCGCTACGCTCTACGTGGACGACCTTTCGATCTCTTTTGGCGCGGCCCAGATGCCAACTCTGGAGCGTCGACTCCAACAGGCATTGAACCGCGTCTCTCGCTATGCCGAAGCGCACAGGTTTCGGTTTTCTTTTGCCAAGACTAAGGTGGTGCACTTCTGACGCCATCCACGGCTTCACCCCGACCCAGATTTGTTTCTTAATGGGGTGCGCCTGGATGTGGTGGAGTCGCACCGTTTCCTTGGTCTTGTATTCGACCGATGCCTCACCTGGGAGGCTCATATTCGCAGCCTTAGGGTCTCTTGTACCCGCGCCATGGACATTCTCCGTTCCGTGACGTTCAGCGCTTGGGGCGCTGATAGGGCTACTGCCTTACTTTTTTATCGATCCTTTGTTCGCTCGAAGCTCGACTACGGATGCGAGTTTTATGCATCCGCAGCCGAGCGTTTATTGAGGAAGGTGGATTCGATCCACCACACCGGCCTTCGCCTTGCGACCGGTGCCTTCCGCACTTCCCCCATTGAGAGCCTGTTGGTCGATGCTGGGGAGATGCCACTCGCTCTGCGCCGCGTGCAGTGCATCACTCGCCTGTACACGCGAGCCCGGCGCCTCCCTCAGTCGCCAACAGCTCTCACTGCATCCGCAGCTGTTCTCGATGGTGCCTATGCCGCCGAGAGACGCCAGTCATACCCTAAGCCCTTTGGGTTTAGGGCCAGGAAACTCCTTCGAGAGGTAGATATAGCTCTCGGGCCGGTGGCGCCCCTGGTTCTGCCCAGGACGCCACCCTGGAAGGTACCACATTTAGCTATTTGTCACCACGCTTCTGCTCCCAAAGCTTGTACTGCGCCGGGAGTATTGCGTTCGACCTTTTTGGAGCACACATCGTGTCACGCTGGTACCGTGCCAGTGTATACGGATGGCTCCAAGTCCCAAGAGGGGGTCGGCTTCCACGCCGTATCCCCTCTGTTTGAAGTCAGCGGGGCTCTACCGGGCGCTGCGTCTGTCTTCACCACTCGGTACGGGAGATTACGCGACGTGCCCGGTTCGGAGACCGGATTGTGATCTATAGCGACTCACAAAGCGCCCTGAGTGCTCTCGGGGCATTGGAATCTCCGCATCCCCTGGTTCGCGAAATCCGTGACGCCACGGTTTTGGCGAGCCGGGCAGATGTCGAGATTATCTTCTGCTGGGTTCCTGGACATGTAGGAATTGCGGGGAATGAGCGCGCCAAAGAGTCCGCGAGGACTCTGCGACCGGACCAGCGTTTTGCTCTTCCTCACACTGACTACATGACAGGAATACGGGCAGCTCTTCGGACTGCTTGGCAAAGAAGATGGGAGACGGTCGAGGGGAACTTAAAGTTGCGTGCCATTGCGCCGCGACTGTTCCCATGGACCTATCCCCCAATGCCGCGGCGGCTTCAGGTTGCTTTCTGTCGTCTCCGAATCGGGCACACTCTTGTGACGCATCGCTATTTGATGGAGCGCTCGCCTGCGTCGTCCCCCAGACTGTTCGGCACATTCTTGTCGAATGTCCCAGTCTGGGTGATCTTCGCGCACGTTACCTGTCCCGGTATCGGGATGGGCGGGGTCGCTACCGCCTGTCCTTTATACTCGGAACGAGTGCGTGCACATTGACTGTTGGACTTGTTGACTATTTGAGGGAGGCCGGCATTCTCCCTTTTATTTAACTAGGTTGTTGTTTTTGTCATTGTTTTGTTATTGTTGTTTCCTGTTCAAATTTTTTAAAGTAGCCTAGAACTAGGTGGTTGTTTATGGCGACTTATGCCTAAGTGGGCAGTCGCCAGATAGCCCCTTAAAAAAAAAAAAAAAAATTCCTGCCAGCGCAGGGAAGAAGCGGGTTCATTCCCCGCTCTCCTCTCCTAAAAAGAAAAGGCTTAGGGCTCCTCTCCATCTGCAGGGACAGATGGGTCCGCTGCAATTTCGGTAAGTGACCAAGCCAAGATCAGTACATCCGGTCCAGGTTCAGAGCCCCTGACTAAGACCAAATGTGCTAATGCGCAGAGCGGAGACTCAATTACATCGAGGCCCCTCATTCAGAGACTAACCGGCGTTTTCGAGCTCGCTGGCTTCAAATGCTCTGGTGGAGCGAATGTGAGTGTGTGTGAAGGGCCATTCTCCCACCCCTTTCCCAATACCCTCTCCCTCCCTCTGTAAGAATGTGTGTGTGAATGGTGAGATATTTTATATATATATATATATATATGTTTTGTATGAAATGTTTTTTTTTTCTTCCTCAGCTAATTGCTTATTTATTGTTTTTCGAAAGGCCACTCTATTAAATTACAAGATAATTCTACAATTTGTAAAGAGTGGCAGAGATTGTAGAGTTGGAGGTACACCATGCAAAGTTATTATAGATCCTATTTGAAAGGAAGAGGGCTTTTTATAGCCTCAAAAGTGTGACTGGATCACATTATTATACTGAGCTCGGAGGCGCCAGCTTTTTTTGGATAAGACCTGGCCAACAATTGTGACCACACAAGTGGCAGCCAGCAGAACTATCCCTTGGAGGTAAAACATGAGGCGTTTTCTTTTTTTATTTGTGGATATGTATGTTTGTTAGGCCTCTATGGTAAGGATTGTATTTGGGTTTTTTTTTCAATTATCTCTTGTTTGTTTGGTGATAGGATTGTTTTTTTTTAGGTAAAGAGATCTCAAATTTATTTACCACATATCTCTTGTAAATATTTACCCCATATTTTTGTTAATAAAGGACTATATCTAATCCATTTCATTTCTCCCTCCATTTCTCACACCCGACTTAGTGTAGCCAGTTGGATAGATTGGGTTTAGAGCATAGATTCGTGGCCCACTACAACACTTCCTGGTTATTCGCTCCACTGATGGCAATATGTTGGCTAAGGGCAGCATGATCCATCAGAGACGAGCTTTAGCTAGTGTGGTTGGTAAAGTGCTGAATGTGACCCATTTCTCGGATGGGAGCCTTTTGGCAAATGAATCAAATCCCTCTGAGGTGGCCATTATTAGTGCCCTTTGGATACTTGATTGGCACGCCTGTGAGTGTGACGCCGCACTCTACCATGAACTTCATGAAAGGAGTAGTTTATGGGAAGGAACTCATGGACTACTCCATAGAGGACACCACATTGGGGCAGTCAAGGTCAAATGTGTGATGAGAAAACAGGGAGGGGCCTCGAGACCCACCCCTACACTCTTCATCATGTTCGATTGTGACAAGCTCCCTGAGTCTGTGCATGCTGGTTGGTATCGCTACCGTGTGAAGGCCTTTGTGCCACTGCAATGGAGGTGCTATTACTGCCACCACAATGGCCATACTAATCGCTCCTGTCGACATGCAAAGTTAGTTACCCAAAACTTGTGTAAGTTGTTCCAAGGCTGCACACAATAAGTCCAAGTTGTGTGTGTGGCCAAGTGTGTCAATTGTGCAGAGACACACCCCGCTTGTTCAAAGCAATGTGGTGCATATCTCCTTGAGAAGGAAATCCTGGCCGTTCAAGTTCAGGATCATCTCTCATTTCGCGAGGCTAAGGACTTGGTCCTGGTGTGCCTGGCGCTACCCAGGATGTCCTATGCCTCAATCTTGAAAAAGACAGCCTCTGCTTCTGGCCCCTTCCAGGCCTACGAGTACAGTCATTTCCACACCCATTCGGAACCCTTCTGTGGGTTCTACCCACCTTGGGTGCTTCCCTGGTAAAGCTGGCGGCACAAAGGGTCCATACCCAGTCGCGGTTAAAACCAGGCTCAGGAGGCAACACCCCTGAAATTGGTCGCTAGGCAATCTTCCAGGGTTCCTAAAGCTGCCCCCCGAAAGGAGGACAGCAACAAGGGAGCTTTGGCTTCTTCGCCCACGCCCAGTGGTGGGCTAGGTGGCTCAGAGACTGTGGATGCACAAAAAGAGAGACCCCCACCTGCCTAAGGTTTCAAAGAGGGCCCCCCCGCATCTCTGAGCTAGATCTGGAAGGCATATTCCTACAATGGATTGCCGCAGACTCTGGGCCAACTGGGAGGAGCTGCAGAGGATTGTCTCCTCCCCTTCCCAATTAGCTATCTTTTTGCAGGAGATCATGCTGGGTGCATGCCCCATGCCCACCCTCCCGGGGTATAAGGGTTTCATGATCCCACCACCATGGGATGGGGCCCGGGCGGGAGGATGTGCGATTTACACCCGGCATGATGTCTTCGTTCTTCTCTTCGCTTTAGATACCTTCTTTCAGGCAGTAGCTGTGCAGCTGCACCTTGATAGGAGGTATACTGATATTTCAACGTACATTCCACTGTCAGCCGACTTCGACGCGGAGGACATGCGCCGCGGCGTCGCATGGTTGGCGAGGTCCTTTCTCTTGCTCAGAGATCTAAACAGTAGACCCCCTCTGGGGAGACTACTCAATTAATTCCCGGAGTCACCCCTTAAGGGGCGTGGAGATTTGCCATCCTGGCCGCCGTGCTGATGGGATTCAGTGCCCCGTCCGGCCCCAGCTTGGCATTCTTTTTCTCCTTATACTAACCCCTACTTCATCTTCCCGTAAGCGGCGCGGCGATTTGCCATCCTGGCTGCCGTTCTGACAGGATTCAGCGCTCCGTCCAGCCCCAACTTAGCCTCTTCCCCTTCTGACGGGCGACAATAACTCTTGATTGAAGTTGCGTAGCCCTTAAACAATCAATAATCAACTAATCCCCCGGAGTCAATTCCTTGCCGACTTGATTGACGAGCTTGAGATGGGAGTCCTAAATGTGGATGAGTTTATGCATCACTGCCCGAAAACTGCTTCATTCTCATGCCTTGATCTGTCTTTGTGATCTCTGGATACACAGCCTGATTTTGATTGGGCGTGGTCGATGACCTCCATAGTAGTGATCACTTTCCCATTCAAATATCATTTTCTGGGCCACTGCCGCCCAAAAGCCCACCCTAGTGGTGCTTGGGGCGGGGGCGGTGGTCTGCATTTCAGAAAATGACTGAATTCTCTATCTCAGTCGAGGAGTTTAGCTCGGTAGATGAGGCTGTTGAGTTATCCGGCAATCTCATCGCCGAGGGTCTAACTACTATTCCAAGAAGGTATGGCCGTTTTGCACGCTGACCATTCCGATGGTAGTCAGCTGAGTGTGAGATGGCCCTCAAACAGAAGCGCTATAAGCGCCGCCCTAACGATTTCACTGTCGGTGAATTTCGTTGGGCTAGGTTCCGGTATATTTCGAAGCATGTTGTGATGTCGCGGAAGGTCGCCGACTGGACTTTACCTCCAGAAGCGGAGAACCCTTCAACGACAGGTTTACTCAGAGTGAGTTGTGCTCCGCTCTTGCTTCGTGCACGGACATCGCCCATGGTCTGGGCGATATCCGGTATGCCATGCTTCGACACCTGGGTGAGCGAGGTATGGCCTTTCTGCTAGATTTGTTCAACAGGATCTAGGTGGAGGGTCTCCTCCAGGATTCCTGGCGAATCGCTACTGTGCTCTCCTTTCGGGGAGAGATCACTCTACTCCGGCCGGTTTCCACCCAATCTCTTTAACCTCTTGTGTGTGCAAGTTGATTGTAGAGAAATTGGTAAATGTTAGATTAGCCAACTGAGGCCATCTGTCTTTTGCATAGTGCAGCTTCCGTAAAATTCCAGTCCATGTCCGATGATCTGCTCCGACTAGAAAATGCCATCTGCGAGGCCTTCCTTCGTAGACAGCACTACGTCACGGTGTTTTTCGAATTGGAGAAGGCCTATGTTTCCGCATGCTGATACGATATCATGGAAACTCTCCGCACGATGGGGGCGATGGGACGCCTCCCAATCTTTATATCTGAATTTTTGCGAGATTTTTTATTCCGCATACGGGTGGGGGGAGCCCTCTCCGGCTTAATGGAGCAATAAGAGGGTGTCCCAGAGGGAAGTGTCCTCAGTGTCACACTCTTTGTCCTGAGCATCAACGGCATCACCTCGATGTTGCTGGAAGATTTCTCACTACGCTCTACTTGTACAACCTTTCGATCTCTTTTGGCCCAGCCCAGATGCCAACTCTGGAGCATCGACTACAACAGGCATTGAACCGCGTCTCTCGCTATGCCAAAGCGCACAGGTGTCGTTTTTTCTTGGCCAAGACTAAGGTGGTGCACTTGTGCTGCCATCCACAGCTCCACCCTGACCCAGACTTATTTCTTAATGGAGTACGCCTAGAAGTGGTTGAATCGCACTGTTTCCCTGGTCTTGTATTTTACTGACGCCTCACCTGGGGGGGCTCATATCTGCACCCTTAGGCTCTCTTGTACTACGTTCATTCGTAGCTCGACTATGGATGCAAATTTTATGCATCCACAGCTGAGTGTGTAGGGACTCGATCCACCACACCGGACTTTGAAGTCAGCACGGCTCTGCGAGGCCGACCTGGTGGCAATACACCACTCGGTATGGGAGATTAAGTGACGTGCCGAGTTCGGAGACTGGATTGTGATATATAGCGACTCACAAAGCACCTTGAGTGCTCTTGGGGCATTGGAATCTCCGCATCCCCAGGTTCGTAATATTTGTGATGCCATGGGTTTGGCAAGCTGGGTGGATGTCAAGATTATGTTCTGCTGGGTTCCTGGACATGTAGGAATTGCAGGGAATGAGGGCGCCTAAGATTCCTCGAGTACTCGGCGCCTGGACCAGCATTTCACTCTTACTCACCCCAACTACATGGCAGGAATACATGCCGCTCCTCAGGCTGCTTGGCAAAGAAGATAGGAGACGGTCAAAGGGAACTTAAAGTTATGCACCGTGACTATTCCCATGGACCTGCCTCCCAATGCTGCGAAGGCTTCAGGTTGCTTTCTGTCATCTCCGAGTTGGACACTCACTCGATGTAACGCCTTTTGATGGAGCGCTCACCAGCAGCATACTGTAAAAACTGCATTGTCCACCAAATTGTTCGGCACATTCTTGTTGAATGTCCCAGTCTGGGTTCTCTCCGAGCACGTTACCTGTACCGGGATGGGCGGGGTCGCTACCACTTGTCCCTTGTACTCAGGACGAGTTTGTGCACATTGCCTGGTGGACTTATAGACTCTTGGGGGAGGCTGTCCTTCTTCCCCTTTATTTAACTTTGTTGTTTTTTTGTAGGTTGCACATTCCTGCGCCGGGGGGAGGCGTATCTACCCCCAACGCTGAAGCTTGCTTTCTCATTGCCATTTTGCCTTTTTCATTGTTGTTTCTTGCATATTCTTATTTTAAAGTAGCCTAATGTTAGGCTGTGGTGAGTGTGGTGCCTTGTGCCCAAGTGGGTAGTCGCCAGATAGGCTTAATCTGAACACAGGACATTCTTGCCATCTAAGAATTGCAAAGACAGAAGAGGAGGGGTGCTTTTGTTTTGTTTTTGCTTGTTTTGGAGTTTTATTGATTTGTGTTTTCACTGTACTCAATATTAGGCTAAAAAGTGATTATGGTTACTTATGTCCTTGGTGGCATTGCCAGATGAATGCTATAAAAAAAAGAGGCATATTTGATCTGAGAATGTCGAATGATCTGCTTTCTTTGATACACTCAATTTCCCTTCTCCCTTGATAACTTCAAGCTTGTCTTAGAAACCCAGGTTTTTCCTTAGTTGATAGATGTCACTGTGTGAATGCCCATGACCAAACAAAAAATCAATATTATTATTATTAAAACTATAACTGCTATTCTCTCTCTCCCCAGAATTTTATAACTGTTTCCTGATACAAGAGTAGCATAACAACCTAAACCTTGCTCTTATTTGAGTGACAATTAATTTTGTTTATCAACCCTTAATATTCCTTTGCATAAATAATAACAAATGGTCAGTGTTGTGGAAGTGTAGGTAAACTAATACCTACCAAGTTAGATCTTTGTTAAGAATGGTCACCTCAAAAGAAACTCGTTTGACCATCATTGCTTTACGCAAAAGTGGTCTCTCGTGTGCAGAAATTGCTGCTAAGAAAATTGCATCTGAAAGTACTGTGTACCGGATTCTTCAGAAATACAAGGAGACAGGTGCAATTGAGCCAAAAAAAGCCTCAGGTCGTCCAAGGGTGTCCACTCAGAGACAGGACCGTCTCCTCTTGTGGAATCAGTTACTGAATCGTGTTGGCACTAGTGTTGATCTTGCTAAGGATTGGAAAGAGATAGGTGTAACTGCATCTGCACGCACAGTGAGACGGAGACTCCTGGACAATGGCCTTGTTGCGAAAAAGCTCACAAAGAAGACGCTTAGCACCAAGAAAAATATTGAGGATAACAAGAATGTTGAGAAAGAAAAGGATTCTCCAGCTTCTGATTCCCTCGAAGCTTCTTAATTTCTGAGTGTAATTGATTTTTTATTAAACTCAACACTCTTCAAGGGAACATGGTATGTTATATTTCAAAATAAAATATACCCTTTCTAATTTTAACATTTCTTTTTAGAAATTTTAAATAAAAATGAGGGAATAAAGTAAATCATATTCCTTGTTGGTATATATTAGGGATGACAAAAGTTACCAGGGCATCTCAAGGTTCATCTGAATTAATTAGATCCCTTTTATATGACATATTGAAATTTATTTTCAATGTGATGCTGAAAGTTGTTTACCCTTGACTTTTTTTATTTATGTTTTAATGAAGTAAAGCACTTAAATAAGGATGAACTTGTTTGATTACAGTATGTCCCACAAAAAAAAAGCTATACCCAACTTTAAATATTAATCTCTTCCAAAATTTGAGATATTTTGAAGCCGATTATTTGATTTAATAAAGAAATGCATTCTTTGTTAATGTGTAAATCTAATCATGGATAAGCATTTTAGTTTGGAGCTTTCTGCTTTTAACTGAAGGGTACCCAAAACTAGATTGCACAGAATGCTCTTTTCTTCCGTGTCAGTTACAGCTCCATGTTGCTTTTACAATTGTCCATTTTCCTGATAGAGCTTCTCTAACTAAACATACAACTTTGAAGAATGTTTGTAAGTAAAACAAAGAAGAAACCATCCTTAATCTGAACACAGGACATTCTTGCCATCTAAGAACTGCGAAGACAGAAGAGATCATTCACCATATATGATATTTATTGATGGAATATCTTTGTCCACTAACTAGGCAAAAGAATACAACACTCTAAAGAATGTCATTTCATCAAATTGTGCATGAAGATTTGAAATTGTACCCATACTGAATGTAAATTCACAGAACCTTTAGTGGTTGGAGATGAAGTGACATTCTTTATCAATGACCTAGTAAACAGGCAAATCTGCCATCATTATGCACCCAAAAGAACAGATTCTGAGTAGAACTGTGTAGCAATGGAGCATTAATTGTCTCAAGTATTTTTCTATGGCAACCTAAATGGTGATGCTTACCTCAAAATGCTACTGTTGTTTTATGAAAACATTCAATTATATTTATAGATGGAAGATGGAGCTCCTGCCCACATGAGACTTATTAGGGAGGAATGCCTGCAGGAGGTCTTCAACAAAAAGTACTTGATCTAGGCCATGGTGTTGAATTGACTCCCAGAAGCCCTGACTTTACCCATGTTTCTTTTTATGGTGTCATTTCAAAAATAAAGTATTTTTGTCATTTTAAATGACTTGAGGACTTGCATCACAAGCTGAAATCAGCTTGTTAAATGAAAATCTAGATCCTATCAAAGGAGTGATGAAGATAAAAGAACTAACTAACCCCAGATTTATATTGATAAGAATGGCAATGATGCTGAAAGAAAAGGAATCTAAGGAATAATTTTCCAATAAAGAATAAGGAAAAATCTGCTTTGTATTTTATTAAAATAGGTAAAGGTATCTATCATACACTTAGCAATGAAATTATTTGTACATCAAGTAATATCCAGTATTTACATTTATTTCTGGAAATTGGTAGGTCACATGATGGCATGTTGAATATATATTTATAAGAATATGGAGAGAAATGCAAAACATGTATTTCAGAATTATTAATGTAATATTACAATTCCAGAACAGGAACATTACAAAAGCTACACAGTCAAAATTATTCGTACAGCAGAGAAATGTCAACATTACCATATTAATATTTCATCTTTACAACTTCCAACACTCATTTTCTATAATTTTTTATTAAATTTGAACATGTTTCAGTTGTGATTTTCATCCATTCTTCAATGGCCACAACCTCTAATTCATGAAGATTTCTTGGAGCCTCATTAGTTATCCTAACTTTCAATTGATCCCATGAATTTTCTATGGAATTCAGGTTGGGACTTATTGAGGGCCATAACAATGTTATCTTATTTTTCCCAAGCCATTCAGCCACAGTTTTAGATGAATACTTGGGGTCATTATCTTGTTGGAAGGTATACCTTCCTAGCCCAAGATATGTAGCTGATGTTTTCAGATTTCTTTCCAGTATATTTATGTAGTCTTCAGATTTCATTCTTCCTCATATTGGAACTAATTTACCTGTCTCAGAACTAAAACAACCCCAAAACATTATGCAACCACCTCCATATTTAACTGTTGGTATTGAGTTCTTTGGGAGGAAGGCTTCACCTTTCTTGCAACAAATCTTCATAGTATTGTTATAGCCGAAAAGTTAAATTTTTATTTTATTGCTCTAACGTACACATTACCAAAAGCTATTGTTTTTATCTACAAAGCTTTTTTTCAAAATTTAGGCAAGCAGTAATATGACATGGCTTGTGAATAGGTTTCTATCGTGGTTGATATCCATTCAGTTTATTCTTATTTAAACAATGCTGTTTCACATATGTACTTACACTGATGCCCTTCGTATCCAATTCATTAGCAATGCAATCCAATACAATTCTTTGGTTCTTATTAAAATCGTGACAGTTTTCCTGCAGTTCTCATTGACATTTTCAGTTTTCTTCCTTGCCCAGGCAAAGTTTCCGTCATGCTACATTTCTTAAACTTCTTTATAACAGATTGTACCGTTGATCTAGGTATAGCCAAACATTTTGATATAATGCTGTAATTGTTTCTCGACTTGTGTAGGTCAATAATCTTCTGCTGTAAGTCAATGCTGAGATCCATCTTTCCCATCATGCTGGCAACATGAGACTTGCACAGATGACACATGTGTGCTGCACATAATGTTTGTAACTAAGTGGCAAGGATACTTCTAGAACATTCTGGTGGAAGAATAATCTGGAATACTCTATATATGAAATATAGTGCTTGAAATGTGTATAATTATAAAATTAATTATGATTTCTTTGCTGTACGAATAATTTTGACTATGTAGCTTTTGTAATATTCCTGTTCTGGAATTTTTATATTACATTAATAGTTCTGAAACAGATGTTTTGCATTCCTCTCCATATTGTTATAAATATATATTCAACATGCCATCATGTGATATACAAATTTTAAGAAATAAGCGCAAATACTGGATATTACTTGGTGTATGAATAATTTTGTTGCTAAGTGTATATGTCTTTCCATTACATAGATTACACAGTTTTTTTATTGACACATTCTACACAAGCCATTTTTTGGTACCCTTCAATTAAAAGCAGAAAACTCAAACTAAATTGTTTAAACATGATTCAATTTATACATTAATAAAGAATCACTTTCTTAATAAAATTAAAATAACAGATTCAAAATATCTCATTTATCAAAAAGATTAAAATGCATTCCTGTTGTGGGGTGTTTGTATTGAGGTTACAACTCATACTAAGTTCCAAAATATTTTTTTAGCTCATTTGGAGTTATTATTTCAAATCTGATCTTCATTTGTTTGTAAAGGTTTCAAAATTTGAGTTAACAAAAAATTTATAATTTGTATTCTCAAGTATAATAGGGTAGAAACAAAGTTCTCACACAACTTTTATTGATATTGATTTATAATGAAACAATGCAGCAAAAGAAACCTATCACTGCAATGTAAACACCATTATTTTCAATCACCTGCTTCCAATGATGGGATAGATCATGGATGCCTTTGCTGTGAATTTCAACTTGTTTTCTATCAAAGATATCTCCAATTGCAGTTCTCAGTTTTTCATCATTTGCAAACATTTTGCCATTCAAGAAGTTATGCAGTGCCTCAAATAGAATGTAGTCTGTTGCACTAGCTCTGGCGAGTATTGTGGGTGAGGGAGAACTTCCCAACTCAGCTCCAGGAGTTTTTAACAGCTATGATTTGCAATGTGTGGTCAGGCATTATCATAAAGAAACATGACATCAGTCATTTCTGCACAATTGCATCTGCCACCTGTTGCAGTTGTTGATTTATAATTGAGCATCGATAGACTGATTGTGTTTCAACATTTCTCAGTAAATCACTCCCTTCACATTCCACCAGACACAAACCATAAGCTTCTTTTGATGTCAGTCAGCCTTTACCGGAAGCTGTGCAGGTGCACCTTTTTCTGTCCAGCTTCTTTTGTGTCCCATGTTCGAGTGTAGACACCATTTCTCATCTGCAGGAACCACTTTGTTTAGCCAATTAGAATGACATTTCTTCCACAGTAGTGTCATGCAGGCATCTATGCAGCTTTAATGGTCAAAGTTGTTCAGTTTACGTGGAATCAATACATCCAGTTCACTGACTTTGTCAATTTCATCTAAATGATGCAAAATAGCTGTAATATTGACACTAAACTTTTCAGCTAGCTTGTGTGATATCAGATGTGGATCACCTTTGACACAGGCACACAAACAGTTATTTTCAATAAGTAAGAGTCAACCACTTTCTGGCTGATTTTGGAGATTGAATTGGCCACACTTAAACTTCTTAATCCAATTGTAGGCTGTGTGATGATGTATTGTGTCTTCTCCAAATGCTTGGTTTATATAATGTTGCGATTCGGCAGCATTTAGGCCAGACTTGTAATCATACAATAAAAGAGTATGTTGCTGTTTATGAGAAAGTTATTTGAATAGCAATTTTGAAACTTTAGATATTATATAGGGTGTTTGACTAATTACTGTGTAGTGGCCTAGGAAAAACTAGTCCACTACACATTAACTAGTTATGCACCATGTAATGAATCTATATATAAATAAATAAACTTTTTAAAAAAAGGTTGTGCAGGAACTTTGTTTCCAACCTAATATTATATTCTCAAAAGCCTTATAAATCAGGATAGTCTAAAAAAAAATGATCTTTTCTGAAAAGGAAGAATCTTTCTTTCCTCCTTATTTTAGTATTGTTAAATTGACCAATTGATCATACTATATAATTTATATTGTAGAGGTTAGATTGTTATAGCTATTTGTTTAGCTTTTGCACACTATAAAAATATTTACATATGTTGATACTATCCCTGTTTTAATAAAGAATAGGTCATTGACAGCTTATATCCAGCTTGCAAAGAGGCCTATTTTTGGAATAGGGATATATTTAAAAAGTATACCTTCTTTTATGTTTCAAAGTAGCCTTTCCTTTTTGATATTCAAATTTTCTATACCTATTTTACATTATTATCTATCACTCCAGATCTCTCCCAGAGATACCATCATATGTTTTCATTCTTGTTTAACCTCATTCCAGAATACATTTTTCCCCAAATATTCAATAACTGTTCTATTTACTTTAACTTTATAGATTAAAAGTTACTTTACAATTATCAAAATGAAGCTGCTTATTTGTTGCCAGATGTAAGTGACAAGAAATCTTGGGTTTGGTTCAGAATGCAAAATTTAGCAAATAAATTTACAAGAAAATATATTTAAGTTCCAATTTGGAGCTATTGTTTGCCTTTAGCCCCTTGGGTATCTCATAAAAATCTGGAAAGGGGCTAAGGTAACTAATCTTATAGGTCCTTGTGGCTTTTGTCATCCATTAAATATTATTATCCTAAGAGAATACATTAACCTTCACAGTGATGTAAAGATAAAAGACTGTAAGAACAAAGACTGCAGAGGGAAGGGATATAAAACCAATTATTCCTTAATGAATAAATAATCAAGAAAAATAATTTTGCAATGAATATTGTATTGAGTTACATAATACATTAGCATTCCTTTGGATGACGCCAGTGAGTCCGAAAGGGGGATCTTGATGACTGGGCAACCCAAGATCTCCATACACTTCGACCAGGCCTGCGCCCTGGAGATGTCACTCCAGTGATGCTGTCCCAGCAACAGAAACAATAAGGGAGGCTGACTTCCATGACACAATCTCCATTGTTTTTGTCCCTGTAAGGGGCGCGGCGATTTGCCATCCTGGCCGCCGTGCTGACGGGATCCAGCGCTCCGTCCGGCCCCAGCTTAGCCTCTCTTCCTTGCTTCAAAACACTTGTTTCCTCTCTTTTCACACAACCTCTCCCACAACTTTCTCTGGTCAGCCTCTAATTTCACAGGGTAGATGCTGACCTTCCTTTCAGCCAACCGTCCCGCATCGGGGGTGGGGGACAATGTTCCCTAACCCCTGAGCTCCGGTCTGGAGTGGCTGGTTTTTAACAACCTGATTCATCCCCACCCATACCTTCCTCACATCCCTTTTCCTCTCCTCTTCACAATCTATATATTTTACGCCGTGTTTAAGGTGGAGCCGCCATGCCGATGGACTGCCAGGCCACCAGGCGGGAGGAGTGGTCCCAAATGGCGGCGCCGGGCTTGTAAGCACCTCTCGCAGTGCGGGCTACTACGAGAGGTGTGCGCTATTGCATCCTGTGTTAAAAAAAATGGTCACCATGCACAATGATGAAGACCAAAAAAAAAAAATCAACCCCCAACTTTCCCTGAAACATCAACGGAGCCGCCCTCGGGCAGCTCCAGCAAAAAAATGGAGGTCTCCCCCCTGTGCTTGCACAGAGAACCCACCATATTTCTCTAACCGGAGAGGAGGCTTACTCCTCTCGTTCGCCTACAGGTGCAGGGGACTCCCCCTCACCCCCTTCTCTGGAGGTGCTTTCGGGCACCTCCCTTTTCCCAGCGGCAGTCCCCTCTTTTCTTTCCAAGGGGACTGCCAAGAAAGCCAGCAGGCAGCCCGTAGCCAGCCGCTCCCCATCGAAGCGGCTTGTTAGGGCAAACCCCCTTAGGGAGGAGAGGGAAGCCAGGCCCCTTCGGTCGCTTCCCTCAAAAGACCTGCTGGCAAGAATTTTAAACCTTGCCGGGGCCAAGGCCTGTGCCTCCCCACACAAGACTGGCGACACTGCCAAGGGGACCTGCGATGTCCTGGGAGGGGATGGCCAACTGGAGGCCCCTCCTGTGATAGACATGGTCCTTGAGGAGACCCAGCCTCAGACGGTAGGGCCTTCCATGGGGGGGAATTCGGGCTCGGCGCCAAGCACCGAACCCGAATCCGCCCCTATGCAAGGTCCTCCTCAAATGGCTGAGGGCTCCTAGGCAGTAAAATGAGGGGAGGGATCTCCTCCGACAGGTGCCACTAAGACAACCAGGACCTTTTCCATTTCGGAGAGGTACCTGGCTGAGGCCGGTCTATCTGGCCTGGGGGCTTCTGCCGGTGGAGGTGAGAAGCGGGTTCATTCCCCGCCCTCCTCTCCAAAAAAGAAAAAGACTCGGGGCTCCTCTCCATCCGCGGGGGCTGCGGGGACGGATGGGTCTGCTGCCACTTTGGTAGGCGACCAAGCCAAGATCGGCACATCCGGCCCCTCTACCCCCTCGTGTGCGGAGCCCCCTGACCAAGACTAACACCAAGAGTGCACAGGGCGGAGCCTCGATGACATCGGGGCCCCTCATTCAGAGGTTACCTGGCGTTTTCGAGCCCGCTGGCTTCAAACGCTTCCTCGTTATTCGCTCCACTGATGGCACCATGTTCTCCAAGGGCAACATGATCCATCAGAGGAGAGGATTAGCTAGTGCAATTGGTAGAGAGCCGAAGGTGACCCGTTTCTCGGACGGCAGCCTTCTGGCGAATCCCGCCGAGGCGGCCAAGATAAGTGCTCTTCGGACACTTCATGGCCCCCCAGGTGAGTGTGACGCCGCACTCTACCATGAACTTTGTGAAAGGAGTAGTTTATGCGAGGGAACTCGTTGACTACTCCATTGAGGACATCACCCTAGAGCTGGCCGACCATGGGGCGGTCAAGGTCGAACGTGTGATGAGAAAACAGGGAGGGGCTTCGAGACCCACCCCTACACTCTTCGTCACGTTCGACTGTGACAAGCTCCCTGAGTCGGTGCGTGCCGGTTGGTACCGCTACCGCGTGAAGGCATTCGTGTCAATGCCGCGGCGGTGCTATTACTGTCACCGCTTCGGCCATACGAATCGCTCATGTAGACGTGCAAAGTCGGGGTCACCCGAAGTCTGTGTAAATTGCTCCAAGGTCGCACACGATAAGTCCAAATCGTGTGTGGCCAAGTGTGTCAATTGCGGAGAGCCGCACCCTGCGTCTTTGAAGCAATGTGGTGCATATCTCCTGGAGAAAGAAATCCTGGCCGTTCAGGCCCAGGATAGACTCTCATTCCGCGAGGCTAAGGACTTGGTCCTGGCGCGCCCAGCTCTGCCTGGGACGTCATATGCCTCAGTAGTTAGAAAGGCACCCTCTGCTCCTGGCCCATCCAGGCCAACGAGCACGGTTGTTTCCGCGCCCATTCGGAGCCCTTCTGCGGGCTCTACCCAACCCGGGCGCTCCCCTGGTAAAGCTGGCGGCAAAAAGGGTTCATACCCAGCCCCGGCTAAAACCAGGGCTCCCCCCCTCTTCCCCCAGCATGACCGTTTCCCGCAAGGCGAAACGGCCACGCGCCTCCACCGAGTCGTTAGACTCACAGGAGGCAACACCCATGAAGATGGTCGCTAGGCCATTTCGGGGGTTCCTAAAGCTGTCCCCCGAAAGGAGGACAGCAACAAAGGAGCTTCGGCTCTTTCGCCCACGCCCCGAGGTGGAGCGAGTGGCTCGGAGACGGTGGTTCCTCGAAAAGAGGGCCCCCCGCCTCCGAAGCCGCAGCGCCCGCCTAAGGTTTCGAGGCGGAGGGAGGAAAAGACTCGCATGGTGACCCCAACCTTCCCCAATAAGTCCTCGGAGGCGACAGCGCCTCCAGCGCTTTGTCCGTCCAACAGCGCCCGGGGTTCTGCCCCCGGGAAGCGTACGGCCATTCCCGTGAGGGTCTTCAGTTCGAGGAGGGGCCCCGCGTCTCCTCCGAGCTAGGCCTGGAGGGCATATTCCTTCAATGGAATTGCCGTGGACTCGGAGCCAACTGGGATGAGCTGCGGAGGCTCGTCTCGTCCCTCTCTCCGTTAGCTATCTTTTTGCAGGAGACCATGCTAGGCGCGTGCCCCCTGCCCGCCCTCCCGGGGTACAAGGGTCTTGCGACCCCACCACCGCGGGATGGCCGAGCTGGGGGATGCGCGGTTTACACCCGGCATGATATCTCCGTTCTTCTTTTCACTTTAGATACCTCCTTTCAGGCAGTGGCTGTGCAGCTGCACCTGGATAGGAGGTATACTATCATTTCTGCGTACATTCCACCGTCAGCTAACTTCCGCCGCGTCGTCCCCGTAAGGGGCGCGGCGATTTGCCATCCTGGCCGCCGTGCTGACGGGATCCAGCGCTCCGTCCGGCCCCAGCTTAGCTTCTCTTCCTTCCTTCAAAATACTTGTTTCCTCTCTTTTCACACAACCTCTCCCACAACTTTCTCTGGTCAGCCTCTAATTTCACAGGGTAGATGCTGACCTTCCTTTCAGCCAACCGTCCTGCATCGGGGCTGAGGGGGTGGGGGACAAAGTTCCCTAACCCCTGAGCTCTGGTCTGGGATGGCTGGTTTTTAACTACCTGCTTCATCCCCACCCATACCATTCCACACATCCCTTTTCCTCTCCTCTTCACAATCTATATTTTTTACGCCGTGTCTAAGGTGGAGCCGCCATGCCGATGGACTGCCAGGCCACCAGGCGGGAGGGGTGGTCCCAAATGGCGGCGCCGGGCTTGTAAGCACCTCTCGCAGTGCGGGCTACTGCGAGAGGTGTGCGCGATTGCATCCCGTGTTTAAAAAAGGGTCACCATGCCCAATGATAAAGATATAAAAAAACAAACCCAACCCTCAACTTCCCCTGTTCCATCGACGGAGCCGCCCTCGGGCAGCTCCAGCAAAAAAATGGAGGTCCCCCCCCTGTGCTTGCACAGGGGACCCTCCATATTTCTCTAACCGTAGAGGAGTCTTACTCCTCTCCTTTGTCTACGGGTGCAGGGGACTCCCCCTCACCCCCTTCTCTGGAGGTGCTTTCGGGCACCTCCCTTTTCCCAGCGGCAGTCCCCTCTTTTCTTTCCAAGGGGACTGCCAAGAAAGCCAGCAGGCAGCCCTTAGCCAGCCGCTCCCCATCAAAGTGGCTCGGTAGGGCAAACCCCCTTAGGGGGGAGAGGGAAGCCAGGCCCCTTCGGTCGCTTCCCTCAAAAGACCTGCTGGCAAGAATTTTAAACCTTGCTGGGGTCAAGGCCTGTGCCTCCCCACACAAGACTGGCGACACTGCCAAGGGGACCTGCGATGTCCTGGGAGGGGATGGCCAACTGGAGGCCCCTCCTGTGATAGACATGGTCCTTGAGGAGACCCAGCCTCAGACGGTAGGGCCTTCCATGGGGGGGAATTCGGGCTCGGCGCCAAGCACCGAACCCGAATCCGCCCCTATGCAAGGTCCTCCTCAAATGGCTGAGGGCTCCTAGGCAGTAAAATGAGGGGAGGGATCTCCTCCGACAGGTGCCACTACGACAACCAGGACCTTCTCCATTTCGGAGAGGGACCTGGCTGAGGCCGGTCCATCTGGCCTGGGGGCTTCTGCCGGCGGAGGTGAGAAGCGGGTTCATTCCCCGCCCTCCTCTCCAAAAAAGAAAAAGACTCGGGGCTCCTCTCCATCCGCGGGGGCTGCGGGGACGGATGGGTCTGCTGCCACTTTGGTAGGCGACCAAGCCAAGATCGGCACATCCGGCCCCTCTACCCCCTCGTGTGCGGAGCCCCCTGACCAAGACTAACACCAAGAGTGCACAGGGCGGAGCCTCGATGACATCGGGGCCCCTCATTCAGAGGTTACCTGGCGTTTTCGAGCCCACTGGCTTCAAACGCTTCCTCGTTATTCGCTCCACTGATGGCACCATGTTCTCCAAGGGCAACATGATCCATCAGAGGAGAGGATTAGCTAGTGCAATTGGTAGAGAGCCGAAGGTGACCCGTTTCTCGGACGGCAGCCTTCTGGCGAATGCGGCGAATCCCGCCGAGGCGGCCAAGATAAGTGCTCTTCGGACACTTCATGGCCCCCCGGTGAGTGTGACGCCGCACTCTACCATGAACTTTGTGAAAGGAGTAGTTTATGCGAGGGAACTCGTTGACTACTCCATTGAGGACATCACCCTAGAGCTGGCCGACCATGGGGCGGTCAAGGTCGAACGTGTGATGAGAAAACAGGGAGGGGCTTCGAGACCCACCCCTACACTCTTCGTCACGTTCGACTGTGACAAGCTCCCTGAGTCGGTGCGTGCCGGTTGGTACCGCTACCGCGTGAAGGCATTCGTGTCAATGCCGCGGCGGTGCTATTACTGTCACCGCTTCGGCCATACGAATCGCTCATGTAGACGTGCAAAGTCGGGGTCACCCGAAGTCTGTGTAAATTGCTCCAAGGTCGCACACGATAAGTCCAAATCGTGTGTGGCCAAGTGTGTCAATTGCGGAGAGCCGCACCCTGCGTCTTTGAAGCAATGTGGTGCATATCTCCTGGAGAAAGAAATCCTGGCCGTTCAGGCCCAGGATAGACTCTCATTCCGCGAGGCTAAGGACTTGGTCCTGGCGCGCCCAGCTCTGCCTGGGACGTCATATGCCTCAGTAGTTAGAAAGGCACCCTCTGCTCCTGGCCCATCCAGGCCAACGAGCACGGTTGTTTCCGCGCCCATTCGGAGCCCTTCTGCGGGCTCTACCCAACCCGGGCGCTCCCCTGGTAAAGCTGGCGGCAAAAAGGGTTCATACCCAGCCCCGGCTAAAACCAGGGCTCCCCCCCTCTTCCCCCAGCATGACCGTTTCCCGCAAGGCGAAACGGCAACGCGCCTCCACCGAGTTTGTTAGACTCACAGGAGGCAACACCCATGAAGATGGTCGCTAGGCCATCTTCGGGGGTTCCTAAGGCTGTCCCCCGAAAGGAGGACAGCAACAAAGGAGCTTCGGCTCTTTCGCCCACGCCCCGAGGTGGAGCGAGTGGCTCGGAGACGGTGGTTCCTCGAAAAGAGGGCCCCCCGCCCCCGAAGCCGCAGCGCCCGCCTAAGGTTTCGAGGCGGAGGGAGGAAAAGATTCGCAGGGCGAGCCCAACCTCCCCCAATAAGTCGTCGAAGGCGACAGCGCTTTATCCGGCGAACAACGCCCGGGTTCTGCCTCTGCGAAGCGTATGGCCATTCCCGTGAGGGTCTTCAGTTCGAGGATGGCCCCCGCGTCTCCTCCGAGCCTGGCCTGGAGGGCATATTCCTTCAATGGAATTGCTGTGGACTCCGGGCCAACTGGGAAGAGCTGCGGAGGCTCGCCTCGTCCCGTTCCCCATTAGCTATTTTTTTGCAGGAGACCATGCTAGGCGCGTGCCCCCTGCCTGCCCTCCCGGGGTATAAGGGTCTTGCGACCCCACCACCGCGGGATGGCCGGGCTGGGGGATGCGCGGTTTACACCCGGCATGATGTCTCCGTTCTTCCTTTCTCTTTAGATACCTCCTTTAAGGCAGTGGCTGTGCAGCTGCACCTGGATAGGAGGTATACTATCATTTCTGCGTACATTCCACCGTCAGCTGACTTCGACGCGGGGGACTTCCGCCGCGTCGTGGCACGGTTGCCGAGGCCCTATCTCTTGCATGGAGATCTGAACGGCAGGCATCCTCTCTGGGGAGATTACTCCATAAATCCCAGGGGACAAGTCCTTGCCGATCTGATCGAAGAGCTCGAGATGGGTGTACTAAACGTGGATGAGTTTACGCATCACTGTCCGAGAACCGCTTCATTTTCTTGCCTTGACCTATCTCTGTGCTCTTCGGATGCACAGCCTGATTTTGATTAGGGGGTGGTCGATGACCTCCATGGTAGTGATTACTTTCCCATTCAAATATCATTTTCAGGGCAACTGCCGCCTGAGAGACCACCTCGGTGGTGCTTGGCGCGGGCGCGGTGGCCTGCATTTCAGGAAATGACTGAATTCTCTATCTCAGTCGAGGAGTTTAGGTCGGTAGATGAGGCCGTTGAGTTCTTCTCCGGCAACCTCATCGCCGTGGGCCTGACTACTATTCCTAGGACGTCTGGCCGTTTTGCACGCCGACCACTCCCATGGTGGTCGGCCCGCCGCTCTTCTTGGCGGACATACATGTCTTCACTTAACGGGAAGACCCCTTTAGCTGAGGTGTGGAAGCTAGTCAAAAGGATTCGGGGCAAGTTCTCGCAGGACCCCTCTCCCGTTCTCCAGGAGAACGGGAGTGACGCCGCTCTCCACCATGAACTTTGTGAAAGTAGTAGTTTATGCGAGGGAACTCGTTGACTACTCCATTGAGGACATCACCCTAGAGCTGGCCGACCATGGGGCGGTCAAGGTCGAACGTGTGATGAGAAAACAGGGAGTGGCTTCGAGATCCACCCCTACACTCTTCGTCACGTTCGACTGTGACAAGCTCCCTGAGTCGGTGCGTGCCGGTTGGTACCGCTACCGCGTGAAGGACATCGTGCCACTGCCGCGGCAGTGCTATTACTGTCACCGTTTCGGCCATACGAATCGCTCATGTAGACGTGCAAAGTCGGGGTCACCCAAAGTCTGTGTAAATCCTCCAAGGTTGCACACGAGAATTCCAAATCGTGTGTGGCCAAGTGTATCAATTGCGGAGAGCCGCACCCTGCTTCTTCGAAGCAATGTGGTGCATATCTTTTTGAGATAGAAATCCTGGCCGTTCAGGCCCAGGATCGACCCTCATCCGCGAGGCTAAGGACTTGGTCCTGGCGTGCCCGGCTCTGCCTGGGACGTCATATGCCTCAATAGTTAGAAAAGCACCCTCTGCTCCTCGCCCATCCAGGCCAACGAGCACGGTTGTTTCCGCGCCCATTCGGAGCCCTTCTGCAGGCTCTACCCAACCCGGGCGCTCCCCTGGTAAAGCTGGTGGCCAAAAGGGTTCATACCCAGCCCCGGCTAAAACCAGGGCTCCCCCCTCTTCCCCCAGCGTGACCGTTTCCCGCTAGGCGAAACGGCCACGCGCCTCCACCGAGTCGTTAGACTCACAGGAGGCAACACCCCTGAAGATGGTCGCTAGGCCGTCTTCCGTGGTTCCTAAAGCTGTTTTGTGAAAGGAGGACAGCAACAAAGGAGCTTCGGCTCCTTCGCCCACCCCCCGAGGTGGAGCGAGGGGCTCGGAGACGGTGGTTCCTCGAAAAGAGGGCCCCCCGCCTAAGGTTTCAAGGCGAGAGCGCCTTCAGCGCTTTGTCCGTCCAACAGCGCCTGGGGTTCTGCCCCCGGGAAGCGTACGGCCATTCCCGTGAGGGTCTTCTGTTCGAGGAGGGCCCCCGCTTCTCCTCCGAGCTAGGCCTGGAGGGCATATTCCTTCAATGGAATTGCCGTGGCCCCCGGACCAACTGGGAGGAGCTGCGGAGGCTCGTCTTGTCCCGTTCCCCGTTAGCTCTCTTTTTGCAGGAGACCATGCTAGGCGCGTGGCCCCTGCCTGCCCTCCCGGGGTATAAGGGTCTTGCGACCCCACCACCACGGGATATCCAGTCTGGGGGATGCGGTTTACACCCGGCATGATGTCTCCGTTCTTCCTTTCTCTTTAGATACCTCCTTTCAGGCAGTGGCTGTGCAGCTGCACCTGGATAGGAGGTATACTCTGATTTTTGCGTACATTCCACCGTCAGCTGACTTCGACGCGGGGGACTTCCGCCGCATCGTGGCACGGTTGCCGAGGCCCTATCTCTTGCTTGGAGATCTGAACGGCAGGCATCCTCTCTGGGGAGATTACTCCATAAATCCCAGGGGACAAGTCCGTGCCGATCTGATCGAAGACCTTGAGATTGATGTCCTAAACGTGGATGAGTTTACGCATCACTGACCGAGAACCGCTTCATTTTCTTGTCTTCACCTATCTTTGTGCTCTTCGGAGGAACAGCCTGATTTTGATTGGGGGGTGGTCGATGACCTCCATGGTAGTGATCACTTTCCCATTCAAATATCATTTTCAGGGCAACTGCCGCCTGAGAGACCACCTCGGTGGTGCTTGGCGCGGGCGTGGTGGCCTGCATTTCAGGAAATGACTAAATTCTCTATCTCAGTCGAGGAGTTTAGGTCGGTAGATGAGGCCGTTGAGTTCTCCGGCAACCTCGTCGCCGTGGGCCTGACTACTATTCCTAGGACGTCTGGCCGTTTTGCACGCCGACCACTCCCATGGTGGTTGTCCGAGTGTGAGACGGCCCTCAAACAGAAGCGTTATGCCTACATGCGCTATAAGCTTGTCCGAACGATTTCACTGTCGCTGAATTTCGTTGGGCTAGGGCTAGGTTCCGGTATATTTCGAAGCACGCCCGCCGCTCTTCTTGGCGGGCATACGTGTCTTCTCTCAACGGGAAGACCCCTTTAGCTGAGGTGTGGAAGTGAGTCAAAAGGATTCGGGGCAAGTTCTCGCCGGACCCCCCTCCCGTTCTCTAGGAGAATGGGACCGCAATCTCGGACCCCGCGTCCGTGGCGGAATCCTTAGCGACCGCTTTTTCTGCATTCTCTAGCCGTGATGCTGCTCCGCCAGCATTCAATGCACTTCGTGATGTCGCGGAAGGCCGCCGGCTGGACTTTACCTCCAGAGGTGGAGAACCCTTCAACAACAAGTTTACTGTGAGTGAGTTGCGTTCTGCTCTCGCTTCGTGCGCGGACACCGCCCATGGTCCGGACGATGTCCCCGTACGCCATGCTTCGACACCTGGGTGAGCGAGGCATGGCCTTTTTGTTAGATTTGTTCAACTCGATCTGGGTGGAAGGTCTTCTCCCAGACTCCTGGCGAATCGCTACTGTGCTCGCCTTTCGCAAACCGGGGAGAGATCACTCTACTCCGACTGGTTTCCGCCCAATCTCTCTAACCTCTTGCGTGTGCAAGTTGATGGAGAAATTGGTAAATGTTAGATTAGCCTATTTCGTGGACAGCGGAGGCCATCTGTCTTCCGAACAGGGCGGCTTCCGCAAGTTCCACTCCACATCAGATGCTCTGCTCCGACTGGAAAATGCCGTCTGCGAGGCTTTCCTTCGTAGACAGCACTACGCCACGGTCTTTTTCGATCTGGAGAAGGCCTATGATACCGCATGGCGATACGGTATCATGGAGACTCTCCACACGATGGGGGCAACGGGACGCCTCCCAATGTTTATATCTGAATTTTTGCGAGATCGTCGATTCCGCGTACGGGTGGGGGGAGCCCTCTCCGGCCCAAAGGAGCAGGAAGAGGGTGTCCCGCAGGGAAGTGTCCTCAGTGTCACACTCTTTGCCCTGAGCATCAACGGCGGCATCACCTCGGTGGTGCCGGAAGATGTTCTCGCTACGCTCTACGTGGACGACCTTTCGATCTCTTTTGGCGCGGCCCAGATGCCAACTCCGGAGCGTCGACTCCAACAGGCATTGAACCGCGTCTCTCGCTATGCCGATGCACACAGGTTTCGGTTTTCTTTGGCCAAGACTAAGGTGGTGCACTTCTGCCGCCATCCACGGCTTCACCCCGACCCAGATTTGTTTCTTAATGGGGTGCGCCTGGATGTGGTTGAGTCGCACCGTTTCCTTGGTCTTGTATTCGACCGACCCCTCACCTGGGAGGCTCATATTCGCAGCCTTAGGGTCTCTTGTATCCGCGCTATGGATATTCTCCGTTCCGTGACGTTCAGCGCTTGGGGCGCTGATAGGGCTACTGCCTTACTTTTTTATCGATCCTTTGTTCGTTCGAAGCTCGACTACAGATGCGAGTTTTATGCATCCGCAGCCGAGCGTTTATTGCGGAAGGTGGATTCGATCCACCACACCGGCCTTTGCCTTGCGACCGGTGCCTTCCGCACTTTCCCCATTGAGAGCCTGTTGGTCGATGCTAGGGAGATGCCACTCGCTCTGCGCCGCGTGCAGTGCATCACTCGCCTGTACACGCGAGCCCGGCGTCTCCCTCAGTCGCCAACAGCTCTCACTGCATCCGCAGCTGATCTCGATGGTGCCTATGCCGCTGAGAGACGCCAGTCATACCCTAAGCCCTTTGGGTTTAGGGCCAGGAAACTCCTTCGAGAGCTAGATATAGCTCTCGGGCCGGTGGCGCCCCTGGCTCTGCCCAGGACGCCACCCTGGAGGGTACCACATTTGGCTATTTGTCGCCACGCCTCTGCTCCCAAAGCTTGTACTGTGCTGGGAGTATAGCGTTTGACCTTTTTGGAGCACACATCGTGTCACGCTGGTACCGTGCCAGTGTATACGGATGGCTCCAAGTCCCAAGAGGGGGTCGGCTTCCACGCCTTATCCCCTCTGTTTGAAGTCAGCGGGGCTCTACCAGGCGCTGCGTCTGTCTTCACGGCTGAGCTGGTGGCAATACACCACTCGGTACGGGAGATTACGCGACGTGCCCGGTTCGGAGACTGGATTGTGATCTATAGCGACTCACAAAGCGCCCTGAGACCTCTCATGGCATTGGAATCTCCGCCTGCCTGGTTTGCGATATATGTGACGCCACGGTTTTGGCGAGCCGGGCAGATGTCGAGATTATCTTCTGCTGGGTTCCTGGACATGTAGGAATTGCGGGGACTGAGCGCGCCAAAGAGTCCGCGAGGACTCTGCGCCCGGACCAGCGTTTCGCTCTTCCTCACACCGACTACATGGCAGGAATACGGGCAGCTCTTCGGACTGCCTGCAAAGAAGATGGGAGACGGTCGAAGGGAACTTAAAGTTGCGTGCCATTGCGCCGCGACTGTTCCCATGGCCCTCTGCCCCAATGCCGCGGCGGCTTCAGGTTGCTTTCTGTCGTCTCCGAATCGGACACACTCGTTTGACGCATCGCTATTTGATGGAGCGCTCGCCTGCGCCCTATTGCAACGACTGCGTCGTCCCTCAGACTGTTCGGCACATTCTTGTCGAATGTCCCAGTCTGGGTGATCTTCGCACACGATACCTGTCCCGATGCCACGATGGGCGGGGTCGCTACCGCCTGTCCCTTGTACTCGGGATAGATTCGTGCACATTGACTTGTGGACTTGTTGACTTTTGGGGGGAGGTCGGCCTTCTCCCTTTCATTTAACCAGGTTTAATTGTTTTTGTTATTGTTTTGTTACTGTTTTTGTTATTGTTATTTCTTTTTATTTTTGTTTCCTGTTCAAATTTTTTAAAGTAGCCTAGAACTAGGCTATTTGTTTACGGCGACTCATGCCTAAGTCGGCAGTCGCCAGATAGCCCCTTAAAAAAATCAATAAATAAATAAAAATATTCCATTTAGTGTGCAACGAGCTAATGGAGGTTTAACCCCAAATTCATCACCAATCTGAATATGATCAGGCTCTCCTTTTGCAGTTTTAGATGTAATTAATGGATGGCCCCATTCATAGGTATATATCAAACGTTGTGGCACCAATTTTTCATCATCCCCTGATTGTGAGGAGATATTATACCTAAAACATGGCTTCCTTTGGTTACAATGTTCCTCTTTCAGCTAATGCCTTTATTGTTCTGTGGTGTCGCTCTACTATTCCATTTTAACTTGGTCTGTAAGCTGCTCTAAACACCCTAGAAATGTTCCCCCTGTCACATAGCCATTTCAACAACTCTGACCGGAATGCCATACTGTTATCCATTAACAATTCATTAACTGGTCCTCTCTCAACGATTATATCTTCTAGTATCTGCACTATTTCCAATACACCTTCCCTTCTCAGCTCTCTCCATATAGCAAATTTACTTGGTCCACAATCAATTATTGACAGATAGTTAAATTGCCTATAATGCGTCACATCAATTGCTATTCTGCACAAATTATTAGCAACACTCACTTCTTGTTGATGCATTACAGGAGCTGGGTCAACGGATTAACATTTTTCACAACAGCTAATGACCCTTTTTACACAGCATACCTGGTCACATTTGGATCCACTTTTCAAGCTAAGTACAAAGTTCTATTGATTCCCATATGGTGAATATTAGGCATATCAGTAAGGCTCATACTTGAGTCTGCACCAACACACATCATCATAGTTCATGTCTTCAGCAACATCAGTTGTTACCAACTCTTTGTAACTCTTGTTAGCACATCAACTTTGTTCTTTATTGTTGGGACAAATGACCCCGCCACTTTCAGAGAATATTTATCTATCAGCTCTCTTAAAATACCTAATTGCCCTTTTAACAATCATTTCTGCCACACCTTTCATCCACATTCATTTTTTTTTTCATTATGATAGTATTTATCCAACCCTGCGCTGTAACCGAATCAGTTTTCAATTCCATAGACTGTAAACCCCACTTCAGTGCAAAATTAATACCTTTCAATACAGCCTCCAGTTCTGCAACATTTATATGGTTAAAATCATCTTTTTTATGCAGCCATGAAGCATCTTCAATGAGCTTCTCACCTATCTCAACAACAACACCAATAGCAATGCTTGCATCACACCATATAATGCCACAATTCTCAGCCAGCCAGCTACTGGGTAATGAGCAATGAGTGATCCACAAATTGAAAACAATTTCCTTCTTATCTTTTCTCTTTTCTCCAACTTTCGGTACTTTGTTACCTCTTGAACCACAACTCACCACCATCGGGTAGCAACTTTAACCCTAATGCTGCACTACCATTCAATGGTTCAGGAGGCTTAGTGATCAACCCAAACTTATTCAAGTGCTTAACAACTGAATCAGGTGAGAGTCTTGAGTTATCCACCAAAATGTCATCAATATATGAACTGGTTGCCTCTTGAATATATTCTCGCTTAGCTAGCACAGTTTTAAGAATCTTAGACAACCTTTTGCTTCATTGACTAGCGTGTATAGTTTCTTCACATGACTTTTCCTACTGGTAAATCCTATAAATAACGATAACTGCGCGGTCTCAAACTTACTATGATTTTCCAAATAACCACTAGCTCCACTGTTTTCATAGGCATCTAGACAATCACATGCCCAATGAAACTGGGTGTCATACACTAAACACCGGGAAACACTGCCATCCGGAATGAGAGGGTTTTATCTACTACTACCCAACTGCGAATAGCTGGCAGCACTGGGTGGAAGCTGACGGCTGCCATTACAGCCGCTCTTCCTCGTTGTAGCGCATTGCGGAAATGGCTGTCCACGTTGGTTACTGTGTGCATAAAACATTGCTTCACTCAAACTACTCAAAACATCCGAACATAGGTTCATTTTTTACTTCAACATTAGTCGGGGATATACTCGACTTTAAACATATTTCACTGACAAAAATTTGTTCGAGGGTGGATTTCATGTTACTATTTGTCACATCTGTAAGGGCAGACATTACTAGCTGCTATTCGTTGTCTGACAAATTACAGGAAGCCAAAAGCATAAACGCCATTACCGAGTCAGGTAGAGTCATATCCTACTTGGTAAACTTGTAGTACATGTGTTCAAACTCAATAATAAATTTCAGAATATCCACAGCTTCAGATCTATGAAAATTATACAATTCCTGGAAGGTTGCAAACTGTCGCCGCCCTTTGTCTGAATGGCCATAATTCCCAAGTTCAGATTTTTTTATTTCTACTGTATGAGGATATGACATATTACATTGTTGAAAGCCTTTTTCTGATATTAATGGCAGCCATGACTCCATTTTTGTGTTCTAAAGCTTTAACTTGTTTGAGTCATTTGATGGTGTGTAGTTTCTTGAAAGTAAAAGGATGTTTGAGATGTGGGGTCTGTATGTAATTGTATTATTTTTTTTTTTCTTGTTGTGGCTGATAACTAGTTGTGTGACTTTGGGAGTAGTAGGTCATGAGCAGGTTGCCTTATTTGGTTAGGCTATGAATATTATTGCCTGTGATAAGGAGAGAATCATGTTTGGTGTGTGATGCATATTTTTTCATTGCCATAGTTAGGAGTTTTTGTGGTTGATTATTTAAAGCCATTTGCATTGATGATTCTTTTGTTAAGGTTGTGAATTTGTTCAAGTTATTGGGTAGTGGGTATTTTCTTTTGTGTGTGAAATTGGGGTTGAAGCATTTCCTATGTCATTTGTAGATAAATTTCTTCCTTGCCTGGTAGATTGTGTTGAAGTGGCTGAAGGCTTCTTGTTTGAAGGTAGTGAATTGCTCAAGTGGGAAGTTGGATAGAGTGTATTAATTTTTTGTATGTGTATTCAGTCTAGTTGGTTCTTTTGTTGTTTGGGTGTGTTATTTTGTTTGAGCTGTACATATGCTAGCTTAGTTGGTATGTGATAAGGATTGTGAGGTGTTCAGAGTTGAGTGTGGAAGGTTTCCCAGGTGGTTCTAGTGTGAAAGCTAGGGAGTTTGGGGTGTGTTGTTGGCTGTTTATTTTGATAAGTGAGTGTAGTTGTTCAATGATGGTCTTGAATCTTGGTTTATCAGGTTGTGAAGTTACCTGGAAAGGTGGTGAATGTTGAAACTTCACATAAAGAATAGTTTGGGGAGCTGCAAGAACATTGTTAGTTTGGATGATAAACCTACCCAGGCAATGTTGGGAGAATGTGGGTGGTATGTAGATGATTTTGTGGTTTTGATGTTATTTTGTAGGCATGTCTCTGGTAGTGTTGGAGAATGGGATGCCTTTCTGTATTAAAGTAAGCTGTGGTGTGCTGGGTGTGTATCTTATCCTTGTGTGGTGTAGCTGTGGAGAGGCTTTGGCAAATTAAGTGGGATTCCTGTGTTACTGCTTGTTGTCGATGTGATAGGTTGGAAGGAGTCTGTGGGTAGTTGTGCATGGGTTGCTGGTCTACTGGGGTGTGTAATTATCTAGCTTGCAAGTGGATGTCAAGTATAATATGGAAAAAATTGGTGTGGCTGATATCTTGAAAGATTTTGTTCTCTCCTGGCCCTTATACCTGCATGAGGATCCATTTTCACTTTATCTTTACCATTTTGCTCTACAGGTCTCTCCCTACAAACTCTGTGGGATTCGTTGTCTTTGGTACCTACCTATTGAGCTTTGAATTTCAGGGGGAAAGTACCCTGTCCATCATAGGTGTATATATGTAGGTGAGGAGAGATTGGTAGTCACCCCGATACCGCCAGTCTGAAGGAGGAGGGGAGGGGTGTAGACCCTGGGTCCAACCATGCTGGACAACAGCCTGTGGCTGCATCCCTTTCCAGAGATAAGGGAATTTCTTAAACTTTTGCCAGTCTCAGTGCACCAAGTCAGATTCATTCTTCTTCCTCTGCAAAACCACTGTTTCTGTGCAGGCAGCCATCATTCAACCTTAACTTTGCGTTAAATAATGACCTGTCAAAAATGCTCAAACTGAAATTCATCTAAAAATTAGAAGGAAAATTATTGGCAAGTCCAAGGTCACCAAGAGCCACTCCTCATGAAGGGGGAATGTGCAGGAAAAGCAGTAGTACTGTATTTTGCCACCAAGAAGTGACTCTTTGGAACCTTTCCTAGCTTAAAGGAGAGCCAGCTATTCCATGTCAAGGGAGGGAGGATATATAAAAACCCTTCAGCAGCATCTTTATATGGAAAAGTGATGTGTTGCATATGCAAAGGAAGAGATAGGAGAGAATGATATTGTGATTGGGTATGGATCCGTGTGACTGACTCAGTGGGCCAGCAATTGGCAGCAAGCTCCCTACGAGGGCCATTTTGTCTGCTTGTTCATGTTGTCTCCCACCTAAGGGCCATCCCTTAGGCTCTGGCAGCTTCAATGAATATCAAGAACCATTGGTACCTGGGGGACCTGCATCCCTCCCGGCCTGCTACTGATAGTCATTAAAGGAAGAGACTACCCAGGCTTTATTCCTTCTCAACATTTCAATTTTACCCTTTTTTTACAAGTCACTCTTCATCTAATTCCTTCACCCATTCATCCCTGGTTGGGGTTGGGAAAAGTTGTATTCACCCCTTTCATTTGTCTACTGCTAGGAGGGGGGAATTTTATGTCTTTTCCTTCCTATCCTTTTCTCCTACTATCCCCATCCATCATTCTTGTCTTTATCAATCATTTTACCCACCTGTGAGGGGATATCAGGTAACATCTAGAGGTTTGTGTGCCCTGTTGGCCCCAACACCCTCCATTTTCCCTCCCTTACCCTAATTCCTACAGAAGGATCTGTAGCTATATTATATCTTCCGCATACCTTCACTTTTACATCCTTTTGCTATTTTATCTTAATTTCAAGGGTGAAAATCCAATTCTAATAATTTACACTTTTCAGGATGTAATTTTAATAGCCATATTTTTTCTTCTTACATTCCTCCATTCTTTTCACATATATCTTTATTTTTTGCCAATCTTTATTTTTAATATTTCTTTCTTTTTATATTTGATGTAAATGAAAAACAAAATTGGCCTAAGGACTGACTTTTGGGCCATCCACCATTAATTAATGTCCATTTAGAAAATTTCACTCCTTGTTTTCTGCCAGAGAATTTTTTGAGGATACAATTTATTACCTTAATACTAATTTTATACTTTTCAGCGTCAGAATCATTTATGGTTAACCTTATCAAATACTTTAATTAAGTATATTTCAAAGGGCCTCTCTTCTTCCCTCATCTAAAATTTCAACCCATTTATCCATTAATTTAATTAATTGGAGAACTGTAGACCTTCCAGGCAAAACTTCATATTGCTTACTCATAAATAACGTATTCTTCTTGTGATCTCTAATATTTTCTTTTAGGATGCTCTCCAAATCTTTAGAAATTATAGAAGTTAGTGATACTGGTCTAATTTACATGTCTATTTCTATCTCCTTTCAGCAGTTGCAGCAAGCTGCCACCAATCAGGTAGTGCATTGAGTCAGGGATGCATGAAGACCTCTCCAGCCATGTACATCACCACACACACAAAACTGATGACTCTTACATCATTCCTCCCTTCACACAGACAACTCTTTCTTACTGACAAGGTTTTCATATCCATACTAGTACTCTTGGCATGGATTGGAGGATGGCTTTCCCTTGGGCTGGCATTGTGGCGGTAGGGTCCCAGAACCTGCAATACAATCCCTGCCACTCCAACAGAGCCGCCTGGGTGTTTGAGAGGTTGATCTAATTATTACTTTATTTACAAGACCGAAAACCGATAGAAAAAATGACAAACAACAAACCCCAACCAACTGAGAGTAAAAATACACCCAAAATATGTACAGCCTTACAATATTTTTCACCAGTGTAGAAATAGAAATCTTATGCAAATAAATCTGTATACATCCAGTCAGCAAAAATACTAAGAAATATATATATACCCCTACAAGATATTGAAACTGTCAGTGGTAGGTACACATAGTTCTTTAAAGGGGGATCCCATGGCACCAATGTGAAAATATAATCGAGGGAGAATGAAACTTCAGCGTTACAATTTAAAATAATGACAAAGGTTTATTTCATTAAATGCTGCACAGGTTCAATTCGTTGTGCAGTCCTCTGTAAGGAGGGGTCCAGTGAAAGTTGAGATTATGATTCAAAGCAGACTGGTTCAGGTTACTATGCCGCCTCAGTAGGGAGGGCTCCAGTCTTGAAGATGTGCGCCTTGGCTTTTTAAGTAGGTGTCAACTTCTCTATGAAGGAGGCCTCAACTTTGAACCTCTAAAATAATATACTACATTGTTTCTATATTAGCAAGCATAAATGATAATTTTAAAAACAAAACTTTAACTGATTAAATATATATGTCTATTATGGGTCTTGCAAACCTCTATTGTTTGGTGACAGTACCCCATCAGGGAAATGCTATCTGCAGTATTTGAGTGGCCTACACTATAACCTTCTTGCACCCCTGACGGTTACATTTTGGCATCCCCAGCGGGATCTCATTGGCTCTTTTGTGAGTCTGTTTGAGAGAATTGAGACTTGGCGAGTAACTCTGCTTATTGTTCTGTCGTTGCTGTGAAGAGGCTTACTATTGCAAAAGACAATCCTTACCATTCCCTAGCTTGAATTGTTGGCAAAAGGGAAATCCAAATTTCCTTATCCTTTACATTTAGTTTTTTCATTTGTGCAACCATGAATGTGGATCCCTCAGACAGTCTCTCTAGTTCGGGTGTATCACAAGTGGCTTTGGGCAAAGGTACATTAATTTCAATCTCCCCTGTGGTTAACCCCCTTACAATAGTTCCCACATATGTGCCTTTCCTGTCGTCAGTTCCACAGCTCTCTTACTTTAAAGGCAACACAGAGTTTAAGGCACCCTGGCATCCATTTCTGATTCATCAGCCCCCCCCTCCTCCAGTTATCTCCATTTGCAGCCCCACTTTCAATTTCATCCAGTGTTACAGGATTTCTTTCATTCCCATTGTTGCAGAATAACCCTCCAGTGACTTCCTATTCACAACCTACCCCTTACCAATTTCTGGGATTTTCCACTCCTTTGGCCAGTCTACCTGCATTTTCTTCATTTCCTCCTGCTTTTTTCATTTTCAACCTCGACCATATCTGTGCCCGCATTTTCACTTCCGAAACCGACATTTCTGCTGCCCACAAGATTTTCCACTGTCATAGGTTCTGTTCTTCCAGGCTTTTCAGCTCCTCCACAGCCTAACCAGACTAACCCTGACCCTTCTGGCATAAATATAGACTCTTCTCCATCAATGCAATTACTCTTCAGGCTGTTGCTCAGATCCTTAGAACACTGAACAAGCCTAAGGTTGCCAATCCTGGTAAGTTTCAGCTTAAGACTGGGAAAAGTATTTCCCAGATTCCATCCGTGTTTGAGCAGTATGCCCAGAGTCGTACCCTGCTCAAATAGACCAATAAGGAAGCCAGTTGGAAACCTCAGACTACAGATTACTTTGTTTTAAAAGCTACATTACTATCATGGTTTCAGACTGTGGAGAAATATTGGCTCACTCACGCCTATGATGAGTTCTTCCGGACAAGGATGTGACTATTTTTGCGACCTGTATGCTTTTGTTGTCCGGTAGGGCTTACCCTTCCGTGGATCTGCATAATTTACAGGTTTTGTGCCAGGTATTCTTAACAAATTTAGCCGATTCCATTCGCATTCTTACTGAGACCTTCATGGCCAGCTATGAAGAACTAGATGCTCCCCTTACATTGGGCCAATTGGTGTCATTGGTGGAGACTCATTATCGAGCCCTTCACACAAAGTCCATCAGTAAGTAAAACTGTGAGGCAGGAGTTAATTGGGGTAGCAAAAGTGGTGGCCCACAATATGAGCAACCATTACCGCAGACCTACTCTCGGGCTCTCCATATAAGTCCACTTGTACAACAGGATACAACTCAAGGAAGGCGATTTAGTCCTAGAAATACCCACCACCAACAGACTTCACTTTCTTCCCATAATGATAACCAGGGGCACAATGAACATCAGACCAGAGTTTTACCAAAGAACAATTGGATACCATCACAACCTCAATGTACAGAGCAGAATACAGCACAGCAGGAAGCGATACCAGATAATGAAGGCGAAGAAGAGTGCTGACACTGTGGATGTATGGGTCACACCCACCGAGAATGCAGCTGTCTGAAGGGGCAATGGGGACTCTTCCAAGATATTTATACTATCTGATAGTCCCAGGGCTGCTCTCGTTGCAGAGGAAACCACTTGGAAATAAATTTCCCCAAAGATACAATAATACAGGAAGGGAGAGAGAGAACAGGAATGGCTCCGACGAAAATTAACGGTTAAATTAGAGACTTTTGAGGTGGAGGGTCACACCCCAGAAATACAAGTCACATCTGAAAGACCCATACAGGCTTTAATGAATGTCTCTGAACTCATAATTAGAACTGAATCATTGTCATCCGACCCCGAAACTTAAGAAGATAATGCAGAAATTCAAGGATTAGATAGAATTTTTGCTAAGGATATCCAACCTAAGAACTAATTGTTTAAAATCATCCCTTTTAGGACAATGCGACCAAGAAGTGGCAGAATATACTTCAGGAAGGGCTTGAATGAAATTTGCCTGAAAATTCAGCTGATGACCCTGAGGAAATAGTTGCTATTAAGGCTACACAATGTGTAAGTGTGCTGCCCCTTGTTATTGATGTTATTGTTACTAATGACCTTGACCAACAGAAATATTCTACCTTCATTGACCCTGATGCTTCTCCCCGTAAGGGGCGCGGCGATTTGCCATCTTGGCCGCCGTGCTGACGGGACTCAGCACCCCGTCCGGCCCCAGCTTAGCCTCTCTTCCTTCCTTCAAAACACTTGTTTCCTCTCTTTTCACACAACCTCTCCCACAACTTTCTCTGGTCAGCCTCTAATTTCACAGGGTAGATGCTGACCTTCCTTTCAGCCAACCATCCCGCATCGGGGCTGAGGGGGTGGGGGACAATGTTCCCTAACCCCTGAGCTCCGGTCTGGGGTGGCTGGTTTTTAACTACCTGCTTCATCCCCACCCATACCTTCCTCACATCCCTTTTCCTCTCCTCTTCACAATCTATTAATTTTTACGCCGTGTCTAAGGTGGAGCCGCCATGCCGATGGACTGCCAGGCCACCAGGCGGGAGTGGTGGTCTTAAATGGCGGCGCCTGGCTCTGCCGGGCTTGTAAGCACCTCTCGCAGTGCGGGCTACTGCGAGAGGTGTGCGCAATTGCATCCCGTGTTTAAAAAAGGGTCACCATGCCCAATGATGATAAAAAAACAAAACAAACCCAACCCTCAACTTCCCCTGTTCCATCGACGGAGCCGCCCTCGGGCAGCTCCAGTGAAAAAATGCAGGTCCCATCCCCTTTGCTTGCACAGGGGACCCTCCATATTTCTCTAACCGGAGAGGAGGCTTACTCCTCTCCTTCGCCTACGGGTGCAGGGGACTCCCCCTCACCCCCTTCTCTGGAGGTGCTTTCGGGCACCTCCCTTTTCCCAGCGGCAGTCCCCTCTTTTCTTTCCAAGGGGACTGCCAAGAAAGCCAGCAGGCAGCCCTTAGCCAGCCGCTCCCCATCAAAGCGGCTCGGTAGGGCAAACCCCCTTAGGGGGGAGAGGGAAGCCAGGCCCCTTCGGTCGCTTCCCTCAAAAGACCTGCTGGCAAGAATTTTAAACCTTGCTGGGGTCAATTCCCCTGAGCTCCGGTTTGGGGTGGTGGGTTTTTAACAACCTGCTTTACTCCCACCATCATCTTCCTCACATACCCTCTTTATTTCAACAGACTATTAATTTTACGCCCGACCCAAGATGGAGCAGACATGATGAGCTGTCTGTCCACGGGGCAGGAGGTGTGGTCTCCAATGGCGGTAGTTGGCTTCGCTGGCCTTTTATTCACCTCTCGCAGAGTGGGCTACTGCGGGGGTGATTAGCGTTTGCCTCCCGCGATAATAAGCGTGTTCCCATGCCCACCAATGAAAACTTAAAAACAAAGAAATCTTGATCAACCGATTGGATGCGATCATGGACTTCTCTTCGGCCCAGGCGAGTTCGAGGCCGGCGCGACAGCCTCTATCCCACCCTTAAATCGTTGCAGCAACCACTTCGAGACCCCCTTCCCCTCGCAATATCAACCAACCTTACATACGTAACACGCTTTAAAAGAAATGTTCCCTAAATTCTCCCCTGACTTCTAAATTGCTGACACACAGATAATAAATAGTCCGGGCTGCAACAGTCATTTCCCAATTCCTGCTTAGCCTAATGTCTCACGGCTCTAAAAATCTGCCCCAGTGACCAGAACGAATTTAATATCAGGACCTACATGGTCCTAGTGGATAACCCCGTAAGGTGCGCGGCGATTTGCCTTGGCGGCCATGCTGACGTGACTCCGAGCACCGTCCGGCTCCTGCTTAGCCGCCTCTCCTCCTTCTGACAACCTGTCTTTTCTACCCTACAACCTCTCCCACGACTTTCTCTGTTCGGCCTCTAATGTCACAGTGGATGCAGACCAGCTTCCTCTCACCCAACCATCCCGGATCGGGGCTGAGAGGGAAGGGTACAAAATTCCCTCACCTCTGAGCTCCGGTATGGGGTGGTGGGTTTTTAACAACCTGCTTCATCCTCATCCACACCTTCACTTCCCCTTTCTGTCTCCTTTCAATATTTATCCATTTTACGCCGAGCCCAAAGTGGAGTCGCCAGGCCACTAGGCAGGAACTGGCTCTGCCGGCCCCGTGCTCACTCCCTGGCAGAGCGGGCAACTGCGTGGGGTGATTAGCGTTTGCATCCCATATTTAAAACAGGGTCCCCACGCCCATTGATATAAAAAAAAAAATCTCCCTTACCTTTCACTCAACCATCGTCGGAGCCGCCCTCGGGGACCTCCACTGAAAAAATGGAGACCGCCCCCCCCCCCCCCCCCGTGCTTTCGCAGGGGGCCATCCAAAATTCTTGAACTGGAGAGGAGGTTTACTTCTCTCCTTTGTCTACGGGTGTAGGGAACTCCACCCTTAACCCGCCTTCTCTGGAGTTGCCCTCGGTTGCCTCCCTCTTTCCAGCAGCAGTCTACCCTTTACTTTCTAAGGGGACGACTGCCCCAAAATGCAGATGGCCCATAATTGTCTGGTCTCGTTGGGAGCGGAACGATAGAGCCAACTCCCTTAGGGGTAGAAGGGAAGACAGGTCCCATCGCCCTCTTCCCTCCAAGTTTATGCGAGAGAACTCTTAGGACTACATAGATGACATCGCCTCAGAGCTGGCCGACCATGGGGTGGTCAAGGTAAAGCGTGTGGTGAGAAAAGAGGGAGGGGCTGGAGACCCACCTCTACACTCTTCGTCACGTTCGACTCTGACAAGCTCCCTGAGTCGGGTGTGGGCCGGTTGTTACCGTTACCGCGTGAAGGCATTCGTGCCACTGCCGCGGCGGTGCTATTACTGTCACCGCTTCGACCATACGAATCGCTCAATTAGACGTGCAATTTCGGGGTCACCCACAGTCAGTGTCAATTGCTCCAAGGTCGCACACGATAAGTCCAAATCGTGTGTGGCCAAGTGTTTCAATTACGGAGAGCCGCAACATGCTTCTTCGAAGCAATGTGGTGCATATCTCCTTGAGAAAGAAATCCTGGCCGTTCAAGCCCAGGATAGACTCTTATTCCGCGAGGCTAAGGACTTGGTCCTAGCGCGCCCAGCTCTGCCTGGGACGGCTTATGCCTCAATAATTAGAAAGGCACCCTCTGCTCCTGGCCCATCCATGCCAACGAGCACGGTTGTTTCCGCGCACATTCGGAGCCCTTTTGCGGGCTCTACTCAACCCGGGCGCTCCCCTGGTAAAGCTGGCAGCAAAAGGGGTTCATCCCTATCCCCGGCTAAAACCAGGGCTTTTCCCTCTTCTCCCCGTAAGGGGCGCGGCGATTTGCCATCCTGGCCGCCGTGCTGACGGGATCCAGCGCTCCGTCCGGCCCCAGCTTAGCCTCTCTTCCTTCCTTCAGATAGCCCGATTTCTCCCCTACCTCGTCGCTTTTCATACAACCTCTCCCACAACTTTCTCTGGTCAGCCTCTAATTTCACAGGGTAGAATGCTGACCTTCTTCTCAAGCCAACCACCCCGGATGGGGGCTGAGGGGGGAGGGGACATTGTTCCCTAACCCCTCAGCTCCGGTTCGGGATGGGGTTTTTTCAACAACCTGCTTCATGCCCACCCATACCTTCCTCACATCCCCTTTCCTCTCCTCTTCACATTCTATCAATTTTACGTCGTGTCCAAGGTGGAGCCTCCATGCCGATGGACTGCCAGGCCACCAGGCGGGAGGGGTGGTCCCGAATGGCGGCGCCTGGCTCTGCCGGGCTTGTAAGCACCTCTCGCAGTGCGGGCAACTGCGAGAGGTGATGAGCTATTGCTTCCCGTATTAAAAAGAGGGTCACCATGCCCATGTATGACAAAAAAAACAAAAAAAAACAACCCCCAACTTCTCCAAGAAAATCAACGGAGCCGCCCTCGGGCAGCTCCACCGAGAAAATGGAGGTCTCCCCCCTTGTGCTTGCGCAAGGGACCCTCGATAATTCTTTAACCGGAGAGGAGGCTTACTCCTCTCCTACGCCTACGGGTGTAGGGGACTCCCCCTCACCCCCTTCTCTGGAGGTGCTTTCGAGCACCTCCCTATCTCCAGCGGCAGTCCCTCCTTTGCTTTCTAAGGGGATTGCCAAGAAAGCCAGCAGGCAGCCCATTGCCGACCGCCCCTCGGGCAAGCGGCTCGGTAGGGCAAACCCCCTTAAGGGAGAGAGGGAAGCCAGGCCCCTTCGGTCGCTTCCCTCAAAAGACCTGCTGGCAAGAATTTTAAACCTTGCTGGGGTCAAGGCCTGTGCCTCCGCACACAAGACTGGCGACACTGCCAAGGGGACCTGCGATGTCCTGGGAGGGGATGGCCAACTGGAGGCCGCTCCTGTGATAGACATGGTCCTTGAGAAGACCCAGCCTCAGACTGTAGGGCCTTCCATGGGAGGGAATCCGGGCTCGGCGCCAAACACCGAACCCGAATCCGCCCCTATGCAAGGTCCCCCTCAAACGGCCGAGGGCTCCGAGGCAGTAAAAGGAGGGGAGGGATCTCCTTCGACAGGTGCCCCTACGACTACCAGGACCTTCTCCATTTCGGAGAGGGACCTGGCTGAGGCCGGCCCATCTGGCATGGGGGCTTCTGCCGGCGGAGGTGAGAAGCGGGTTCATTCCCCGCCCTCCTCTCCTAAAAAGAAAAAGACGAAGAAGACTCGGGGCTCCTCTCCATCCGCGTTGGCTGCGGGGACGGACGGGTCTGCTACCACTTTGGTAGGCGACCAAGCCAAGATCGGCACAACCGGCCCCTCTACCCCCTCGTGTGCCGAGCCCCTGACTAAGACTCACCAAGAATGCACAGGGCGGAGCCTCGATGACATCGGGGCCCCTCATTCAGAGGTTACCGGGCGTTTTCGAGCCCGCTGGCTTCAAACGCTTCCTCGTTATTCGCTCCACTGATGGCACCATGTTGTCCAAGGGCAACATGATCCATCAGAGGAGTGGATTAGCTAGTGCAATTGGTAGAGAGCCGAAGGTAACCCGTTTCTCGGACGGGAGCCTTCTGGCGTTTCGGCGAATCCCGCCGAGGCGGCCAAGATAAGTGCTGTTCGGACACTTCATGGCACCCCGGTGAGTGTGACGCCGCACTCTACCATGAACTTTGTGAAAGGAGTAGTTTATGCGAGGGAACTAGTTGACTACTCCATTGAGGACATCACCCTAGAGCTGGCCGACCATGGGGCGGTCAAGGTCGAACGTGTGATGAGAAAACAGGGAGGGGCCTCGAGACCCACCCCTACACTCTCCGTCACGTTCGACTGTGACAAGCTCCCTGAGTCGGTGCGTGCCGGTTGGTACCGCTACCGCGTGAAGGCATTCGTGCCACTGCCGCGGCGGTGCTATTACTGTCACCGCTTCGGCCATACAAATCGATCATGTAGACGTGCAAAATCGGGGTCACCCGAAGTCTGTGTAAATTGCTCCAAGGTCGCACACGATAAGTCCAAATCGTGTGTGGCCAAGTGTGTCAATTGCGGAGAGCCGCACCCTGCTTCTTCGAAGCAATGTGGTGCATATCTCCTTGAGAAAGAAATCCTGGCCGTTCAGGCCCAGGATCGACTCTCATTCCGCGAGGCTAAGGACCTGGTCCTGGCGCGCCCGGCTCTGCCTTGGACGTCATATGCCTCAATAGTTAGAAAAGCACCCTCTGCTCCTGGCCCATCCAGGCCAACGAGCATGGTTGTTTCCGCGCATATTCAGAGCCCTCCTGCGGGCTCTACTACACCCGGGCGCTCCCCTGGTAAAGCTGGCGGCTAAAAGGGTTCACGCCCAGCCCCGGCTAAAACCAGGGCTCCCGCCTCTTCCCCCAGCGTGACCGTTTCCCGTAAGGCGAAACGGCCACGCGCCTCCACAGAGTCGTTAGACTCACAGGAGGCAACACCCTTGAAGATGGTCGCTAGGCCATCTTCCAGGGTTCCTAACGCTGTTCTGTGAAAGAAGGACAGCAACAAAGGAGCTTCGGCTCCTTCGCCCACGCCCCGAGGTGGAGCGAGTGGCTCGGAGACGGTGGTTCCTCGAAAAGAGGGCCCCCCGCCTCCGAGGCCGCAACGCCCGCCTAAGGTTTCGAGGCGGAGGGAAGAAAAGACTCGCATGGCGAGCCCAACCTCCCCCAATAAGTCCTCGAAGGCGACAGCGCCTTCAGCGCTTTGTCCGGCCAACAGCGCCCGGGGTTCTGCCCCCGGGAAGCGTACCGCCATTCCCGTGAGGGTCTTCAGTTCGAGGAGGGCCCCCGCGTCTCCTCCGAGCTAGGCCTGGAGGGCATATTCCTTCAATGGAATTGCCGTGGACTCCTGGCCAACTGGGAGGAGCTGCGGAGGCTCGTCTCGTCCCGTTCCCCTTTAGCTATCTTTTTGCAGGAGACCATGCTAGGCGCGTGCCCCCTGCCTGCCCTCCCGGGGTATAAGGGTCTTGCGACCCCACCACCGCGGGATGGCCGGGCTGGGGGATGCGCGGTTTACACCCGGCATGATGTCTCCGTTCTTCCTTTCTCTTTAGATACCTCCTTTCAGGCAGTGGCTGTTGAGCTGCACCTGGATAGGAGGTATACTATCTTTTCTGCGTACATTCCACCGTCAGCTGACTTCGACGCGGGGGACTTCCGCCGCGTCGTGGCACGGTTGCCGAGGCCCTATCTCTTGCTTGGAGATCTGAACGGCAGGCATCCTCTCTGGGGAGATTACTCCATAAATCCCAGGGGACAAATCCTTGCCGATCTGATCGAAGAGCTTGAGATGGGTGTCCTAAACGTGGATGAGTTTACGCATCACTGTCCGAGAATCGCTTCATTTTCTTGCCTTGACCTATCTTTGTGCTCTTCGGATGCACAGCCTGATTTTGATTGGGGGGTGGTCGATGACCTCCATGTTTGTGATCACTTTCCCATTCAAATTTCCAGGGCAACTGCCGCCTGAGAGACCACATCGGTGGTGCTTGGCGCGGGCGCGGTGGCCTGCATTTCAGGAAATGACTGAATTCTCTATCTCAGTCGAGGAGTTTAGGTCGGTAGATGAGGCCGTTGAGTTCTTCTCCGGCAACTTCATCGCCATGAACTGACTACTATTCCTAGGACGTCTGGCCGTTTTGCACGCCGACCACTCCCATGGTGGTCGGCCGAGTGTGAGACGGCCCTCAAACAGAAGCGTTATGCCTACATGCGCTATAAGCTTGCCCGAACGATTTCACTGTCGCTGAATTTCGTCGGGCTAGGGCTAGGTTCTGGTATATTTCGAAGAACGCCCGCCGCTCTTCTTGGCGGGCATACGTGTCTTCACTTAACGGGAAGACCCATTTAGCAGCTGAGGTGTGGAAGTGAGTCAAAAGGATTCGGGGCAAGTTCTCGCAGGACCCCCCTCCCGTTCTCCAAGAAAATGGGACCGCAATCTCGGACCCCGCGTCCGTGGCGGAATCCTTAGCGACCGCTTTTTCCGCATTCTCTAGCCGTGATGCTGCTCCGCCAGCATTCAATGCACGTCGTGATGTCGCGGAAGGCCGCCGGCTGGACTTTACCTCCAGAGGCGGAGAACCCTTCAACGACAAGTTTAGTGTGAGTGAGTTGCGCTCCGCCCTCGCTTCGTGCGCAGACACCGCCCATGGTACGGACGATGTCCCGTACGCCATGCTTCGACACCTGGGTGAGCGAGTCATGGCCTTTCTGTTAGATTTGTTTGACAGGATCTTGGTGGAAGGTCTTCTCCCAGACTCCTGGCGAATCGCTACTGTGCTCGCCTTTCGCAAACCGGGGAGAGATCACTCTACTCCGACCGGTTTCCGCCCAATCTCTCTAACCTCTTGCGTGTGCAAGTTGATGGAGAAATTGATAAATGTTAGATTAGCCTTTTTCCTGGACAGCGCAGGCCATCTGTGTTCCGCACAGTGCGGCTTCCACAAGTTCCACTCCACGTCGGATGCTCTGCTCCGACTGGAAAATGCCGTCTGCGAGGCTTTCCTTCGTAGACAGCACTACGCCACGGTGTTTTTCGATCTGAAGAAGGCCTATGATACCGCATGGCGATACGGTATCATGGAGACTCTCCACACGATGGTTGCGACGGGACGCCTCCCAATGTTTATATCTGAATTTTTGCGAGATCGTCGATTCCGCGTGCTGGTGGGGGGAGCTCTCTCCGGCCCAAAGGAGCAGAAAGAGGGTTTCCCGCAGGGAAGTGTCCTCAGTGTCACACTCTTTGCCCTGAGCATCAACGGCGTCACCTCGGTGCTGCCGGAAGACTTTCTCGCTACGCTCTACTTGGACGACCTTTCGATCTCTTTTGGCGCGGCCCAGATGCCAACTCTGGAGCGTCGACTCCAACAGGCATTGAACTGCGTCTCTCGCTATGCCGAAGCGCACAGGTTTCGGTTTTCTTTGGCCAAGACTAAGGTGGTGCACTTCTGCCGCCATCCAGGGCTTCACCCCGATCCAGATTTGTTTCTTAATGGGGTGCGCCTGGATGTGGTTGAGTCGCACCGTTTCCTTGGTCTTGTATTCGACCGACGCCTCACCTGGGAGGCTCATATTCGCAGCCTTAGGGTCTCTTGTACTCGCGCCATGGACATTCTCCGTTCCGTGACGTTCAGCGCTTGGGGCGCTTATAGGGCTACTGCCCTACTTTTTTATCGATCCTGTGTTCGTTCGAAGCTCGACTACGGATGCGAGTTTTATGCATCCGCAGCCGAGCGTTTATTGCGGAAGGTGGAATCAATCCACCACACCGGCCTTCGCCTTGCGACCGGTGCCTTCCGCACTTCCCCCATTGAGAGCCTGTTGGTCGATGCTGGGGAGATGCCACTCGCTCTGCGCCGCGTGCAGTGCATCACTCGCCTGTACGCGCGAGCTCGGCGCCTCCCTCAGTCGCCAACAGCTCTCACTGCATCCGCAGCTGATCATGATGGTGCCTATGCCGCCGAGAGACGCCAGTCATACCCTAAGCCCTTTGGGTTGTTTAAGGCTAGGAAACTCCTTCGAGAGCTAGATATAGCTCGGGCCGGTGGCGCCCCTGGTTCTGCCCAGGACGCCACCCTGGAGGGTACCACATTTGGCTATTTGTCGCCACGCCTCTGCTCCCAAAGCTTGTACTGCGCCGGGAGTATTGCGTTCGACCTTTTTGGAGCACACATCGTGTCACGCTGGAACCGTGACAGTGTATACGGATGGCTCCAAGTCCCAAGAGAGGGTCGGCTTCCACGCCGTATCCCCTCTGTTTGAAGTCAGCGGGGCTCTACCAGGCGCTGCTGCGTCTGTCTTCACGGCCGAGCTGGTGGTAATACACCACTCGGTACGGGAGATTACGCGACGTGCCCGGTTCGGAGACCGGATTGTGATCTATAGCGACTTACAAAGTGCCCTGAGTGCTCTCGGGGCATTGGAATCTCCGCATCCCCTGGTTCGCGATATCCGTGACGCCACGGTTTTGGCGAGCCGGGCAGATGTCGAGATTATCTTCTGCTGGGTTCCTGGACATGTAGGAATTGCGGGGAATGAGGGCGCCAAAGAGTCCGCGAGGACTCTGCGACCGGACCAGCGTTTCGCTCTTCCTCACACCGACTACATGGCAGGAATACGGGCAGCTCTTCGGACTGCTTGGCAAAAAAGATGGGAGACGGTCGAAGGGAACTTAAAGTTGCGTGCCATTGCGCCGCGACTGTTCCCATGGACCTATCCCCCAATGCCGCGGCGGCTTCAGGTTGCTTTCTGTCGTCTCCGAATCGGACACACTCGTGTGACGCATCGCTATTTGATGGAGCGCTCTCCTGCGCCCTATTGCAACCACTGCATCGTCCCCCAGACTGTTCGGCACATTCTTGTCGAATGTCCCAGTGTGGGTGATTTTCGCGCACGATACCTGTCCCAGTACCGGGATGGGCTGGGTCGCTACCGCCTGTCCCTTGTGCTCTGTTCAGATTTGTGCACATTGACTTGTGGACTTGTTGACTTCTTGGGGGAGGCCCGCCTTCTCTCTATTATTTAAGCAAAGTTTTTTTGGGGGGGTTTTTTTGCATTTGTTTTTTTTGTTTGTTTTTTTCCTTTAGTTGCACGCTCCTGCGCCGGGGGGACCTCTTCCCGACGCACCAGCTTGCTTCCTTTCCCCCTTTTGGGGTGGGTTTTTTTTCTCTTTAATGTTATTTTAAAGTAGCCTAGAACTAGGCCAGTTTTAATACGGCGACTAATGCCCAAGTAGGCAGCCGCCAGATGAGCTCTTTTAAAAAAAAAAAATAATTCCCTCTTTCCCCAGCGTGACCGTTTTCCCTAAGGCGAAACGGCCACGCGCCTCCACCGAGTCGTTAGACTCACAGGAGGCAACACCCCCGAAGTTGGTCGCCTCCAGACCATCTTCCGGGGTTCCTAAAGCTGTCCCCCAGAAAGGAGAACAGCAACAAAAGAGCTTCGGAGACGGTGGTTCCTCGAAAAGAGGGCCTCCCGCCTCCGAAGCTGCAACGCCCACCTATGGTTTCGAGGCGGAGAGAGGAAAAGATTCGCAGGGCGAGCCCAACCTCCCCCAATAAGTCGTCGAAGGCGACAGCGCTTTATCCGGCGAACAACGCCTGGGGTTCTGCCTCTTCGAAGCGTATGGCCATTCCCGTGAGGGTCTTCAGCTCGAGGAGGGCCCCCGCGTCTCCTCCGAGCCTGGCCTGGAGGGCATTTTCCTTCAATGGAATTGCCGTGGACTCTGGGCCAGCTGGGAGGAGCTGCGGAGGCTCGTCTCGTCCCTTTCCCCGTTAGCTATTTTTCTGCAGGAGACCATGTTATGCGCCTGCCCCCTGCCTGTTCTCCCGGGGTATAAGGGTCTTGCGACCCCACCACCGCGGGATGGCCGGGCTGGGGGATGCGCGGTTTACACCCGGCATGATGTCTCCGTTCTTCCTTTCACTTTAGATACCTCCTTTCAGGCAGTAGCTGTGCAGCTTCACCTGGAGAGGAGGTATACTATTATTTCTGCGTACATTCCACCGTCAGCTGACTTCGACGCGGGGGACTTCCGCCACGTCCTGGGACGGTTGCCGAGGCCCTTTCTCTTGCTCTGAGATCTGAACGGCAGGCATCCTCTCTGGGGAGATTACTCAATAAATCCCAGGGGACAAGTCATTGCCGATCTGATCGAAGAGCTTGAGATGGGTCTCCTAAACGTGGATGAGGTTACGGATCATTGCCCTAGAACCGCTTCATTTTCTTGCCTGATTTTGATTGGGGGGTGGTCGATGACTATGGTAGTGATCACTTTCCTATTCAAATATCATTTTCAGGGCAACTGCCGCCTGAGAGCCCACCTCGGTGGTGCTTGGCGCAGTTGCGGTGGCCTGCATTTCAGGAAATAACTAAATTCTCTATCTCATTCGAGGAGTTTAGGTCGGTAGATGAAGCCGTTGAGTTCTTCTCCGGCAACCTCATCGCCGCGGGCAGGACTACTATTCCTAGAACGTCTGGCCGTTTTGTACGCTGACCACGCCCATGGTGGTCGGCCGAGTGTGAGACGGCCCTCAAACAGAAGCGTTATGCCTACATGCGCTATAAGCGCCGCCCGAACGATTTCACTGTCGCTAAATTTCGTCGGGCTAGGTTCCGGTATATTTCGAAGAACGCCCGCCGCTCTTCTTGGCGGGCATACGTGTCTTCACTTAACTGGAAGACCCCTCTATCAGAGCGAGTCAAAAGGATTCGCTCTTGAGAAGGCCTATGATACCGCATGGCGATACGGTATTATGGAGACTCTCCACACGATGGGGGCGAGTGACGCCTCCCAATGTTTATATCTGAATTTTTGCGAGATCGTCGATTCCGCGTACGGGTGGGGGGAGCCCTCTCCGGCCCAAAGGAGCAGGAAGAGGATGTCCCTCAGGTAAGTGTCCTTAGTGTCACACTCTTTGACCTGTGCATTAACGGCATCACCTCGGTGCTGCAGTTAGATGTTCTCACTACGTTCTACTTGGACGACCTTTCGATCTCTTTTAGAGCGGCCCAGATGCAAACTCTGGAGCGTCGACTCCCACAGGCATTGAATCGCGTCTCTCGCTATGCCGAAGCGCACAGGTTTCGGTTTTCTTTGGCCAAGACTAATGTGGTGCACTTCTGCCGCCATCCACGGCTCCACCCCGACCTAGATTTGTTTCTTAATAGGGTGCGTCTGGAAGTGGTTGAATCGCACCGTTTCCTTGGTCTTGTATTTGACCAACGCCTCACCTTGGAGGCTCATATTCGCAGCCTTAGGGTCTCTTGTACCCGCGCCATGGATATTCTCCGTTCCGTGACGGTCAGCGCTTGGGGCGCTGATAGAGCTACTGCCCTACTTTTTTATCGATCCTTTGTTCGTTCGAAGCTCGATTATCGTTGCGGGTTTCATGCATCCGTAGCCGAGCGTTTATTGCGGAAGGTGGACTCGATCCACCACACCGGCCTTCGCCTTGCAACCGGTGCCTTCCGCACTTCATCCATTGAGAGCCTGTTGGTCGATGCTGGGGAGATTCCACTCGCTTTACGCCACCCGCAGTGCATCACTCGCCTGTACGCGCGAGCCGGGCGCCTCCCTTAGTCGCAACAGCTCTCTGCATCCGCAGCTGATCTCGACTGTGCCTATGCCGCCGAAAGACGCCAGTCATACCCTTATCCCTTTGGGTTTATGGTCAGGAAACTCCTTCGAGAGCTAGGTATGGCTCTCGAGCCAGTGGCACCCATGGTTCTGCCCAGGACGCCACTCTGGAGGGATTGTACCACCTTTGGCTATTTTTCGCCACGCCTCTGCTCCCAAAGCTTGTACAGGGCCAGGATTATTGCGTTCGACCTTTTTGAAGCATACTTCGTGTATACGGATGTCTCCAAGTCCCAAGAGGGGATCGTTTCCACGCCATATTCCCTCTGTTTGAAGTCAGATGGGATTACATGGAAGGAATACCGGCTGCTTGGCAAAGAAGATTGGAGAGAGTCGATGGGAACCTTAAAGTTGTGAGCGATTGCACCGTGACTGTTCCCATGGACATACCCCCCTATGTCTAGGCGGCTTCAGGTTACTTTCTGTCTTCTCCGATTTGGACATACCTGCGCGACGCAACTGAGGGAGCGCTTGCCTGCGTCATTTTTTGAAGAATGCGTTGTCCCCCAGACTGTTTAGCTCATTGTGGTTGAATGTCTCAGTCTGGGTGATCTCCGCGCACGTTACCTGTCGCGGTACCGGAACAAGCGGGGTTGCTACCGTGTCAGCAATAGAAAAAAGGCACGCGCGGCTCCTCATTCAATGAGAGAGGACACCAGCGCGCCCCTTTTTAATTCACCTTAACGAGGTGCCAAAAGCGCGAAGATCGTGACCCTTGAATACCCGATTTCGCGGAAGCCTGAGATGCGCCTAAGAGCACGAAGGGTCCCTGCAGGATTATCCTGCGACAGCGTGAAACGGGCAACGTCTACCTCGCCCAGCGAAGCGTCTGTCCACTGGAACCCTCCCCCTTTGGGCGTGAAGAAAAGCCCCTCCGTCTTATCCCTATAAAACGTCCGACGCTTTATTTGGACAGCAGTAAGTAACCGCCTGTGTCCCGAGTATCTTCATTCCATTAGTTCCGCTTGACCCCGTGTAGAACCCGTCAAGCTACGCGTGTTCCCTTAGAACTCACGAGAGTGAACCCCGTACTCGTTGGTACCCATTACCTGAACGCGACGCGTCAAATTCTCGATTCGGTATGCTAAACCCGTAGGCAAACTCTGAGTTCATCTCGCGTAATAGTTGTTTGTCAAAAGGCTATTATTGTGGACTCCTGGCCGTCCTTAACAAGGCAGGAATACTCCCTTGGGCCTAATCTTCGAGTTACCCGTTACGCGCAACTCTCCTGTGCAAGCTCCAAAACCCCACACCCAACCCCTTTAAGCCTCCATTATTTGGCTTCGCCCGCGCTCAAGGTCATTTGAGCGTCCCATCTGTCATTGTCCGTTTGTGTGTGCGGCGTTCGACCCGCCCAGGTAGCTCTTTAAATCCGAGACTCGTGTACGTCGCTTATGTCTATATACCTTAATTAAAGCCCTTTTAATTTTGTAAATATATTATTTGCATAATAGTAAAGTATATTTTTGTACTCCGTTTCTATTGCCCCAGAACCTTTCAAGATAGCTAAGCATTGGCCAACCTAAAACTGCACTCTTAAACTTAATTGCACTCTGATTTGTATTTATAATTTTACCCGCGCTCATAACTGACAAATCCGTTCATAAGCCTCACTCCATCGAGTTGAGTAATTTTGAAAAGGGTTAGTCTCTAACATCAACCTATAGCGTACGAGAAGTGCAGGCGAGCGGCTTAAAAGCTTCGTTTGAATGTTTTTTATTTTTACTCAGGATGGCGGAGTAGATTCGCTGCTGGCTAACAGTGGTCCAGCGACGCGGGAAGCAGTTCGCAACTCGCCTACGACATATAGTAATATCTATATTGTATTAAACTGGTGTCAGGTTTTGAGGGCTTAATCTTGGTTGAACAATTGGTTAACCTTGGTTAAATTGTTGGCTAATCTTGGTTCCGGTTATGGAGATTAAAAGGGGAGGAATTACTATGGCATAATTACTTGCACAATTGTATTTTTTCCCCGTTTCCCCTTTTTTGGTGTGTGTGTGAATTTATTTTACTTGGCCGTGCATCACCATTATTTTATTCCTCCACGGAATTGAAATGTTATCCTTTAAGTCCTCATTTCGTCTGCCGTAAGTTGAAGGTACATTTAGAAATTGCATTATTTTATGTATAGATGTCACTAGGCGTGATGTAATAACTCTCGTCTCAATCACAGTTTGGGATTTAGGTAAAATCTCGTCACCAAAAGTTTTTTCCCAAGTGATCATACGGATAGAATTCCCACCGCGCGAAGTAATTGCATTACTTTCCGAGACTGTTTTTTCATTTTGTTGGGTCGCACTTCCGTCCTTGCGTTACTAGAAATACCGCCACATTCATTGCCTGCGTTAATTTATTTCTTGTCGCTTCTCGCGTAACACCAGTAACATGACTTCGTTTTGAATTGGCAAGGCCCAATGTGAGTCCCTCGGACTCAACGGAAAAAACCTAATAACCTACATCCAGAAGGAAGAGGAGAAAGAGAAAAGGAACGTGAAAAAAAGAGAGGATTCGCTCTCGCGAATTGGAGATGTGCAGGGCTAGCTCGGAACGAGACGCTCTCCATAAAATCCGCAAGCTCCAGCGACCATAAAACTCCCAGTATTCAAAGAGGAAAAAACTTCGGGTCTTATCTCATCAACTTCGAGAAGATCTTCGAGGTGAATCTATAGGGTCGCCTATTATGGGGTGGGCGTAAGTAGGCCTTGTTTTGATTGCAAGGCGATCCTATAAAGGTTTGGTAACGTGGCTTGCTTACAGGTTTCTTGAAGTACGGTCCGAGGGGTATTAACCCCTCCTTTGTGAAGGAATGAAACACTTGTATTTTTACACTTGCGGTAGATATTTAAATTGCGCAGCGGAATACGCTAAATCAAGTTATAATTGCCAGAGCAAGAATAATGGAGATTCGAAGAACAGTGAATTAAGTCTAATAATTAATCAATAACTAAATGAATCAATAATCATGATTTGAATGAAATTTTCTATTATTTATACTAGGCAGTATTTTGGAGGTATAGCTCCGACCTCCTTGGTTCGCTGAGTCGGTGCTTAGCTACCTATCAATCCAGCGGAGCCTGTGAATGGCTGAAATTCTGCAATTCGTATCTTAATTTGGGGGTGTCTCTCCTGCGAGGGTATCACAGAGACCCCGTTTGATTAAAGCTACCATATGACCTTATCAAATTTTACATTAAGGTGAAACATCTTTTGTTCCCGATTCTGTTGGCCATTCCAGACAGCTTTAAGTACTTTGTTTGCACATCTGCGCTCACACTGGTGCAATAGCATTAAATTATGGTCGGAGTTAAGATCCCGCTGGTTCATAAACTGTCTCCGAAAGATATTATTTTATTATCCTACAGTCCCGGCACTGTATAAGCTATGGGAGCATAGGCGTGGCGACAAATAGCCAAATGTGGTACCCTCCAGGGTGGCGTCCTGGGCAGAACCAGGGGCGCCACCGGCCCGAGAGCTATATCTAGCTCTCGAAGGAGTTTCCTGGACCTGCACCCAAAGGGCTTAGGGTATGAATGGCGTCTCTCGGCGGCATAGGAACCATCGAGTTCAGCTGCAGATGCAGTGAGAGCTGTTGGCGACTGAGGGAGGCGAAGAGCAAGTGGCATCTGCCCAGCATCGACCAACAGGCTCTCAATGGGGGAAGTGCGGAAGGCACCGGTCGCAAGGTGAAGGCCGGTGTGGTGGATCGAATCCACCTTTCGCAATAAACGCTCGGCTGCGGATGCATGAAACTCGCATCCGTAGTCGAGCTTCGAGCGAACAAAGGATCGATAAAAAAGTAAGGCAGTAGCCCAATCAGCGCCCCAAGCGCTGAACGTCACGGAACGGCGAATATGAGCCTCCCAGGTGAGGCGTCGGTCGAATACAAGACCAAGGAAACGGTGCGACTCAACCACATCCAGGCGCACCCCATTAAGAAACAAATCTGGGTCGGGGTGAAGCCCTGGATGGCGGCAGAAGTGCACCACCTTAGTCTTGGCCAAAGAAAACAAACATGTGCGCTTCGGCATAGCGAGAGACGCGGTTCAATGCCTGTTGGAGTCGACGCTCCAGAGTTGGCATCTGGGCCGCGCCAAAAGAGATCGAAAGGTCGTCCACGTAGAGCGTAGCGAGAACATCTTCCGGCAGCACCGAGGTGATGCCGTTGATGCTCAGGGCAAAGAGTGTGACACTGAGGACACTTCCCTGCGGGACACCCTCTTCCTGCTCCTTTGGGCCGGAGAGGGCTCCCCCCACCCGTACCCGGAATCGACGATCTCGCAAAAATTCAGATATAAACATTGGGAGGCGTCCCCTCGCCCCCATCGTGTGGAGAGTCTCCATGATACCGTATCGCCATGCGGTATCATAGGCCTTCTCCACATCAAAAAACACCGTGGCGTAGTGCTGTCTACGAAGGAAAGCCTCGCAGACGGCATTTTCCAGTCGGAGCAGAGCATCCGACGTGGAGTGGAACTTGCGGAAGCCGCACTGTGCGGAACACAGATGGCCTCCGCTGTCCAGGAAAAAAGTTAATCTAACATTTACCAATATCTCCATCAACCTGCACACGCAAGAGGTTAGAGAGATATGGCGGAAACGGGTCGGAGAAGAGTGACTTCTCCCCGGTTTGCGAAAGGCGAGCACAGTAGCGATTCGCCAGGAGTCTGGGAGAAGACCTTCCACCCAGATCCTGTTGAACAAATCTAACAGAAAGACCATGCCTCGCTCACCCAGGTGTCGAAGCATAGCGTACGGGACATCGTCCGGACCATGGGCGGTGTCCGCGCACGAAGCGAGAGCGGAACGCAACTCGCTCACAGTAAACTTGTCGTTGAAGGGTTCTCCGCCTCTGGAGGTAAAGTCCAGCCGGCGGCTTTCCGCGACATCACGACGTGCATTGAATGCTGGCGGAGCAGCATCCCGGCTAGAGAATGCGGAAAAAGCGGTCGCTAAGGATTTCGCCACGGATAAGGGGGCCGAGATTGCGGTCCCATTCTCCTGGAGAACGGGAGGGGGGTCCTGCGAGAACTTGCCCCGAACCCTTTTGACTCGCTTCCACACCTCAGCTAAAAGGGTCTTCCCGTTAAGTGAAGAGAAGTATGCCCGCCAAGAAGAGCGGCGGGGGTGCTTCGAAATATACCGGAACCTAGCCCTAGCCCGAAGAAATTCAGCAATATATTTTTTTTTTTTTTGAGAGCTCATCTGGCGACTGCCCACTTGGGCATTAGTTGCCGTATTAAAACTCGCCTACGTTCTAGGCTACTTTAAAATAAAATTAGAGAGAAAAAAAAAACACCCCAAAAAGCGGAAAGGAAGCAAGCTGGTGCGTCAGGGAGAGGTCCCCCCGGAGCAGGAGCGTGAAATTACAGGGGGAAAACAAAAAAACAAACAAATCTTGCTTAAATAATAGGGAGATGGCCAGCCTCCCCCAACAAGTCCACAAGTCAATGTGCACGAATCTGTCCCGAGTACAAGGGACAGGCGGTAGTGACCCCGCCCAACCCGGGACCGGGACAGGTATCTTGCGCGAAGATCACCCAGACTGGGACATTCGACAAGAATGTGCCGAACAGTCTGGGAGACGACGCAGTTGTTGCAATAGGGCGTAGGCAAGCGCTCCATTAAATAGCGATGCGTCACACGAGTGTGTCCGATTCGGAGAAGACAGAAAGCAACCTGAAGCCGCCGCGGCATTGGGGGATAGGTCCATGGGAACAGTCGCGGCGCAATGGCACGCAACTTTAAGTTCCCTTCGACCGTCTCCCATCTTTTTTGCCAAGCAGTCCGAAGAGCTGCCCGTATTCGTGCCATGTAGTCGGTGTGAGGAAAGGCGAAAGGCTGATCCGGTCGCAGAGTCCTCGCGGACTCTTTGGCGCCCTCATTCCCCGCAATTCCTACATGTCCAGGGACCCAGCAGAAGATAGCCTCGATATCTGCCCGGCTCGCCAAAACCGTGGCGTCACGGATATCGCGAACCAGGGAATGCGGAGATTCCAATGCCCCGAGAGCACTCAGGGCGCTTTGTGAGTCGCTATAGATCATAATCCGGTCTCTGACCTAGGCACGTCGCGTAATCTCCCGAACCGAGTGGTGTATTGCAACCAGCTCGGCCGTGAAGACAGACGCAGCGCCAGGTAGAGCCCCGCTGACTTCAAACAGAGGGGATACGGCGTGGAAGCCGACCCCCTCTTAGGACTTGGAGCCATCCGTATACACTGGAACGGTTCCAGCGTGACACGATGTGTGCTCCAAAAAGGTCGAACGCAATACTCCCGGCGCAGTACAAGCTTTGGGAGCACAGGCGTGGCGACAAATAGCCAAATATGGTACCCTCCAAGACAGAACCAGAGGCGCCACCGGCACGAGAGGTATATCTACCTGTCGAAGGAGTTTCTTGGCCCTAAACCCAAAGGGCTTAGGGTATGACTAGCGGCTCTCGGTGGCATGGGCACCATCGAGATCATCTGCGGATGCAGTGAGAGCTGTTGGCGACTGAGGGAGACGCTGGGCCCGAGTGCACAGGCGAGCGATGCACTGCACGCGGCGCAGAGCGAGTGGCATCTCCCCAGCATCGACCAACAGGCTCTTAATGAGGGTAGTGCGAAAGGCGCCGGTCACAAGGCGAAGGCCGGTATGGTGGATGGAATCCACCTTCCGCAATAAACGCTCGACTGCGGATGCATGAAACTCGCATCCGTAGTCGAGCTTCGAACGAACAAAGGATCGATAAAAAAAGTAAGGCATTAGCCTTATCAGCGCCCCAAGCGCTGAACGTCACGGAACGGAGAATATCCATGGCGCGGGTACAAGAGACCCTAAGGCTGCGAATATGAGCCTCCCAGGTGAGGCGTCGGTCGAATACAAGACCAAGGAAACGGTGCGACTCAACCACATCCAGGCGCACCCCATTAAGAAACAAATCTGGGTCGGGGTGAAGCCATGGATGGCGGCAGAAGTGCACCACCTTAGTCTTGGCCAAAGAAAACAGAAACATGTGCGCTACGGCATAGCGAGAGACGCGGTTCAATGCCTGTTGGAGTCGACGCTCCAGAGTTGGCATTTGGGCCGGGCCAAAAGAGATCGAAAGGTCGTCCACGTAGAGCGTAGTGAGAACATTTTCCGGCAGCACCGAGGTGATTCCGTTGATGCTCAGGGCAAAGAGTGTGACACTGAGGACACTTCCCTGCGGGACACTCTCTTGCTGCTCCTTTGGGCCGAAGAGGGCTCCCCCCACCCGTACGCGGAATCGACGATCTCGCAAAAATTCAGATATAAACATTGGGAGGCGTCCCCTCGCCTCCATCGTGTGGAGAGTCTCCATGATACCGTATCGCCATGCGGTATCATAGGCCTTCTCCAGATCAAAACTACCATGGCATATTGCTGTCTACGAAGGAAAGCCTCGCAGACGGCATTTTCCAGTCGGAGCAGAGCATCTGACGTGGAGTGGAACTTGCGGAAGCCGCACTGTGCGGAACACAGATGGCCTCCGCTGTCCAGGAAATAGGCTAATCTAACAGTTACCAATTTCTCCATTAATTTGCACACGCAAGAGGTTAGAGAGATTGGGCGGAAACCAGTCGGAGTAGAGGGATCTCTCCTCGGTTTGCGAAAGGCGAGCACAGTAGCGATTCGCCAGGAGTCTGGGAGAAGACCTTCCACCCAGATCCTATTGAACAAATCTAATAGAAAGGCCATGCCTCGCTCACCCAGGTGTCGAAGCATGGCGTACGGGACATCGTCCGGACCATGGGCGGTGTCCGTGCACGAAGCGAGAGCGGAACGCTACTCACTCACAGTAAACTTGTCGTTGAAGGGTTCTCCGCCTCTGGAGGTAAAGTCCAGCCGGCGGCCTTCCGCGACATCACGACGTGCATTGAATGCTTGCGGAGCAGCATCCTGGCTAGAGAATGCGGAAAAAGCGGTCGCTAAGGATTCCGCAACGGACAAGGGGGCTTAGATTGCGGTCCCATTCTCCTGGAAAACGGGAGGGGGGTCCTGCGAGAACTTGCCCCGAATCCTTTTGACTCTCTTCCACACCTCAGCTAAAGGGGTCTTCCCGTTAAGTGAAGACACGTATGCCCGCCAAGAAGAGCGGCGGGCGTGCGTCGAAATATAGCAGAACCTAGCCCGACGAAATTCAGCGATAGTGAAATCGTTCGGGCGGCGCATGTAGGCATAACGCTTCTGTTTGAGGGACGCCTTACACTCGGCTGACCACCATGGGAGTGGTCGGCGTGCAAAACGGCCAGACGTCCTAGGAATAGTAGTCAGGCCCACGGCGATGAGGTTGCCGGAGAAGAACTCAACGGCCTCATCTACCGACCTAGACTCCTCGACTGAGATAGAGAATTCAGTCATTTCCTGAAATGCAGGCCACCGCGCCCGCGCCAAGCACCACCGAGGTGGTCTCTCAGGCGGCAGTTGCCCTGAAAATGATATTTGAATGGAAATACGATCACTACCATGGAGGTCACAGGAATGGCCGTACGCTTCCCGGGGGCAGAACCCCGGGAGCTGTTGGCCGGACAAAGCGCTGAAGGCGCTGTCGCCTTCGAGGACTTATTGGGGGAGGTTGGGCTCGCCATGCGAGTCTTTACCTGCCTCCGCCTCGAAACCTTAGGCGGGCGTTAGGGCTTCGGAGGCAGGGCTCCTCTTTTCGAGGAACCACCGTCTCCGAGCCACTCGCTCTACCTCGGGGCCTAGGCGAAGCAGCCGAAGCTCCTTTGTTGCTGTCCTCCTTTCGGAGGACAGCTTTAGGAACCCCTGAAGATGGCCTAGCGACCATCTTCAGGGGTGTTGCCTCCTTTGAGTCTAACGACTCGGTGGAGGCGCGTGGCTGTTTCGCCTTGCGGGAAACGGTCACGCTGGGGAAATAGGGGGGAGCCCTGGTTTTAGCCGGGGCTTGGTATGAACCCATTTTGCCACCAGCGTTACCAGGCGAGCGCCCGGGTTGGGTAGAGCCTGCAGAAGGGCTCCGAATGGGCGCGGAAACAACCGTGCTCGTTTGCCTGGATGGGCCAGGAGCAGAGGGTGCCTTTCTAACTCCTGAGGCATATGACGTCCCAGGCAGAGCCTGGCGCGCCAGGACCAAGTCATTAGCCTCGCGGAATGACAGTCTATCCTGGGCCTGAACGGCCAGGATTTCTTTCTCAAGGAGATATGCACCACATTGCTTCGAAGAAGCAGGGTGCGGGTCTCCGAAATTGGCACACTTGGCCACACACGATTCTAGGCTTATCATGTGCGACCTTGGAACAATTTACACAGACTTCGGGTGACCCCGACTTTCCACGTCTACATGAGGGATTCGTATGGCGGAAGCGGTGACAGTATAGCACCGCCGCGGCAGTGGCACGAATGCCTTCACGCGTTAGCGGTACCAACCGTCACGCACCGACTCATGGAGCTTGTCACAGTCGAACGTGACGAAGAGTGTAGGGGTGGGTCTCGAAGCCCCTCCCTGTTTTCTCATCGCACGTTCGACCTTGACCGCCCCATGGTCGGCCAGCTTTAGGGTGATGTCCTCAATGGAGTAGTCAACGAGTACCCTCGCATAGACTAGTCCTTTCACAAAGTTCATGGTAGAGTGCGGCGTCACACTCACCGGGGCACCATGAAGTGTCCGAAGAGCACTTATCTTGGCCACCTCGGCGGGATTTGCCAGAAGGCTCCCGTCCGAGAAACGGGTCACCTTCGGCTCTCTACCAATTGCACTAGCTAATCCTCTCCTCTGATGGATCATGTTCCCTTGTACAACATGGTGCCATCAGTGGAGCGAATAACGAGGAAGCGTTTGAAGCCAGCGAGCTCGAAAACGCCAGGTAACCTCTGAATGAGGGGCCCCGATGTCATCGAGGCTCCTCCCTGTGCACTCTTGGTTTTAGTCTTAGTCAGGGGCTCCGCAACCGGGCCGGCAGAGGGGGCGGATGTGCCGATCTTGGCTTGGTCGCTTGCCAGAGTGGCAGCAGACCCATCCGTCCCCGCAGCCCCCGTGGATGGAGAGGAGCCCGGAGTCTTCTTCTTTTTCTTTCTTGGAGAGGAGGGTGGGGAATGAACCCGCTTCTCACCTCCGCCGGCAGAAGCCCCCATGTTTTGAAGGAAGTAGAAGAGGCTAAGCTGGGGTCGGACGGGGTGTTGAGTCCCATCAGCACGGCGGCCAGGATGGCAAATCGCCGCGCCCGGGTTGGGTAGAGCCCGCAGAAGGGCTCTGAATGAGCGCGGAAACAACCGTGCTCGTTGGACTGGATGGGACAGGAGCAGAGGGTGCCTTTCTAAATATTGAGGCATATGACGTCCCAGGCAGAGCCGGGCACGCCAGGACCAAGGCCTTAGCCTCGCGGAAAGAGAGTCGATCCTGAGCCTGACGGCCAGGATTTCTTTCACAAGGAGATATGCACCACATTGATTCGAAGAAGCAGGGTGCGGCTCTCCGCAATTGACACACTTGGCCACACACGATTTGGACTTATCGTGTGCGACCTTGGAGCAATTTACACAGACTTCGGGTGGCTCCGACTTTGCACGTCTAACTGAGGGATTTTTTTTTTTTTTTTTTTTAATTAAGGGGCTATCTGGCGCCCGCCGACTTAGGCATTAGTCGCAGTAAACAAACAGCCTAGTTCTAGGCTACTTTAAAAATTAAACAGAAAACAATAAAAAGAGATAACAATAACAATAAAAAAGCAATAACAAAAACAATAACAAAAACAACAACAACAATTAAACTGGGTTAAATGAAAGGGAGAAGGCCAGCCTCCCCCAAAAAGTCAATAAGTCCACTAGTCATGGTGCACGCACTCGTCCCGAGTGCAAGGGACAGGTGGTAGCGACCCCGCCCATCCGGAACCGGGACAGGTCTCGTGCGCGAAGATCACCCAGACTTGGACATTCGACAAGAATGTGCCGAACAGTCTGGGGGACGACGCAGTCGTTGCAATAGGGCGCAGGTGAGCGCTCCATCAAGTAGCGATGCGTCACACGAGTGTGTCCGATTCGAAGACGACAGAAAGCAACCTGAAGCCGCCGCGGTATTGGGGGATAGGTCCATGGGAACAGTCGCGGCGCAATGGCACGCAACTTTAAGTTCCCCTCAACCGTCTCCCATCTTCCTTGCCAAGCAGTCCGAAAAGCTGCCCGTATTCCTGCCATGTAGTCAGTGTGAGGAAGAGCGAAACGCTGGTCCGGTCGCAGAGTCCTCGCGGACTCTTTGGCGCCCTCATCGGCGCGCTCATTCCCCGCAATTCCTACATGTCCAGGAACCCAGCAGAAGATAATCTCTACATCTGCCCGGCTCGCCAAAACCGTGGCGTCACGGATATCGCGAACCAGGGGATGCGGAGATTCCAATGCCCCGAGAGCACTCAGGGCGCTTTGTGAGTCGCTATAGATGACAATCCGGTCTCCGAACCGGCCACGTCGCGTAATCTCCCGTACCGAGTGGTGTATTGCCACCAGCTCTGCCGTGAAGACAGACGCAGCGCCTGGTAGAGCCCCGCTGACTTCAAACAGAGGGGATACGGCGTGGAAGCCGACCCCCTCTTGGGACTTGGAGCCATCCGTATACACTGGCACGGTACCAGCGTGACACGATGTGTGCTCCAAAAAGGTCGAACGCAATACTCCCGGCGCAGTACAAGCTTTGGGAGCAGAGGCGTGGCGACAAATAGCCAAATGTGGTACCCTCCAGGGTGGCGTCCTGGGCAGAACCAGGGGCGCCACCGGCCCGAGAGCTATATCTACCTCTCGAAGGAGTTTCCTGGCCCTAAACCCAAAGGGCTTAGGGTATGACTGGCGTCTCTCGGCGGCATAGGCACCATCGAGATCAGCTGCGGATGCAGTGAGAGCTGTTGGCGACTGAGGGAGGCGCCGGGCTCGCGCGTACAGGCGAGTGATGCACTGCACGCGGCGCAGAGCGAGTGCCATCTCCCCAGCATCGACCAACAGGCTCTCAATGGGGGAAGTGCGGAAGGCACCGGTCGCGAGGCGAAGGCCGGTGTGGTGGATCGAATCCACCTTCCGCAATAAACGCTCGGCTGCGGATGCATAAAACTCGCATCCGTAGTCGAGCTTCGAGCGAACAAAGGATCTATAAAAAAGTAAGGCGGTAGCCCTATCAGCGCTGAACGTCACGGAACGGAGAATGTCCATGGCGCGGGTACAAGAGACCCTAAGGCTGCGAATATGAGCCTCCCAGGTGAGGCGTCGGTCGAATACAAGACCAAGGAAACGGTGCGACTCAACCACATCCAGGCGCACCCCATTAAGAAACAAATCTGGGTCGGGGTGAAGCCGTGGATGGCGGCAGAAGTGCACCACCTTAGTCTTGGCCAAAGAAAACCGAAACCTGTGTGCTTCGGCATAGCGAGAGACGCGGTTCAATGCCTGTTGGAGTCGACGCTCCAGAGTTGGCATCTGGGCCGCGCCAAAAGAGATCGAAAGGTCGTCCACGTAGAGCGTAGCGAGAACATCTTCCGGCAGCACCGAGGTGATGCCGTTGATGCTCAGGGCAAAGAGTGTGACACTGAGGACACTTCCCTGCGGGACACCCTCTTCCTGCTCCTTTGGGCCGGAGAGGGCTCCCCCCCACCCGTACGCGGAATCGACGATCTCGCAAAAATTCAGATATAAACATTGGGAGGCGTCCCCTCGCCCCCATCGTGTGGAGAGTCTCCATGATACCGTATCGCCATGCGGTATCATAGGCCTTCTTCAGATCAAAAAACACCGTGGCGTAGTGCTGTCTACGAAGGAAAGCCTCGCAGACGGCATTTTCCAGTCGGAGCAGAGCATCCGACGTGGAGTGGAACTTACGGAAGCCGCACTGTGCAGAAGACAGATGGCCTCCGCTGTCCAGAAAATAGGCTAATCTAACATTTACCAATTTCTCCATCAACTTGCACACGCAAGAGGTTAGAGAGATTGGGCGGAAACCAGTCGGAGTAGAGTGATCTCTCCCCGGCTTGCGAAAGGCGAGCACAGTAGCGATTCGCCAGGAGTCTGGGAGAAGACCTTCCATCCAGATCCTGTTGAACAAATCTAACAGAAAGGCCATGCCTCGCTCACCCAGGTGTCGAAGCATGGCGTACGGGACATCGTCCGGACCATGGGCGGTGTCCGCGCACGAAGCGAGAGCGGAACGCAACTCACTCACAGTAAACTTGTCGTCGAAGGGTTCTCCGCCTCTGGAGGTAAAGTCCAGCCGGCGGCCTTCCGCGACATCACGACGTGCATTGAATGCTGGCGGAGCAGCATCCCGGCTAGAGAATGCGGAAAAAGCGGTCGCTAAGGATTCCGCCACCAACGCGGGGTCCGAGATTGCGGTCCCATTCTCCTGGAGAACGGGAGGGGGGTCCTGCGAGAACTTGCCCCGAATCCTTTTGACTCGCTTCCACACCTCAGCTAAAGGGGTCTTCCCGTTAAGTGAAGACACGTATGCCCGCCAAGAAGAGCGGCGGGCGTGCTTCGAAATATACCGGAACCTAGCCCTAGCCCGACGAAATTCAGCGACAGTGAAATCGTTGGGGCGGCGCTTATAGCGCATGTAGGCATAACGCTTCTGTTTGAGGGCCGTCTCACACTCGGCCGACCACCATGGGAGTGGTCGGCGTGCAAAACGGCCAGACGTCCTAGGAATAGTAGTCAGGCCCACGGCGATGAGGTTGCCGGAGAAGAACTCAACGGCCTCATCTACCGACCTAAACTCCTCGACTGAGATAGAGAATTCAGTCATTTCCTGAAATGCAGGCCACCGCGCCCGCGCCAAGCACCACCGAGGTGGTCTCTCAGGCGGCAGTTGCCCTGAAAATGATATTTGAATAGGAATGTGATCACTACCATGAAGGTCATCGACCACCCCCCAATCAAAATCAGGCTGTGCATCCGAAGAGCACAAAGATAGGTCAAGGCAAGAAAATGAAGCGGTTCTCGGACAGTGATGCGTAAACTCATCCACGTTGAGGACACCCATCTCAAGCTCTTCGATCAGATCGGCACTAGACTTGTCCCCTGGGATTTATGGTGTAATCTTCCCAGAGAGGATGCCTGCCGTTCAGATCTCCAAGCAAGAGATAGGGCCTCGGCAACCGTGCCACGACGCGGCGAAAGTCCCCCGCGTCGAAGTCAGCTGACGGTGGAATGTACGCAGAAATGATAGTATACCTCCTATCCAGGTGCAGGTGCACAGCTACTGCCTGAAAGGAGGTATCTAAAGAGAAAGGAAGAACGGAGACATCATGCCGGGTGTAAACCGCGTATCCCCCAGCCCGGCCATCCCGCGGTGGTGGGGTCGCAAGACCCTTATACCCCGGGAGGGCAGGCAGGGGTCACGCGCCTAGCATGGTCTCCTGCAAAAAAATAGCTAACGGGGAACGGGACGAGACGAGCCTCCGCAGCTCCTCCCAGTTGGCCCGGAGTCCACGGCAATTCCATTGAAGAAATATGCCCTCCAGGCCTAGCTCGGAGGAGAAGCAGGGGCCCTCCTCGAATTGAAGACCCTCACGGGAATAGCCGTACGCTTCCCGGGGGCAGAATCCCGGGCGCTGTTGGCCGGACAAAGAGCTGGAGGCGCTGTCGCCTTCGAGGACTTATTGGGGGAGGTTGGGCTCGCCATGCGAGTCTTTTCCTCCCTCAGCCTCGAAACATAAGGCGATCGCTGCGGCTTCGGAGGCGGGGGGGGCCTCTTTTCGAGGAACCACCGTCTCCGAGCCACTCGCTCCACCTCGGGGCGTGGGCGAAGGAGCCGAAGATCCTTTGTTGCTGTCCTCCTTTCGGGGGACAGCTTTAGGAACCCCTGAAGATGGCCTAGCGACCATCTTCAGGGGTGTTGCCTCCTGAGAGTCTAACGACTCGGAGGAGGCGCGTGGCCGTTTCGCCTTGCGGGAAACGGTCACGCTGGGGGAAGAGGGGGGAGCCCTGGTTTTAGCCGGGGCTGGGTATGAACCCTTTTTGCCGCCAGCTTTACCAGGGGAGCGCCCGGGTTGGGTAGAGCCCGCAGAAGGGCTCCGAATGGGCGCGGAAACAACCATGCTCGTTGGCCTGGATGGGCCAGGAGCAGAGGGTGCCTTTCGAACTACTGAGGCATATGACGTCCCAGGCAGAGCTGGGCGCCCCAGGACCAAGTCCTTAGACTCGCGGAATAAGAGTCTATCCTGGGCCTGAATGGCCAGGATTTCTTTCTCCATGAGATATGCACCACATTGCTTCGAAGAAGCAGGGTGCGGCTCTCCGCAATTGACACACTTGGCCACACACGATTTGGACTTATCGTGTGCGACCTTGGAGCAATTTACACAGACTTCGGGTGACCCCGACTTTGCACGTCTACATGAGCGATTCGTATGGCCGAAGCGGTGACAGTAATAGCACCGCCGCGGAAGTGGCACGAATGCCTTCACGCGGTAGCGGTACCAACCGGCACGCACCGACTCAGGGAGCTTGTCACAGTCGAACGTGACGAAGACGGTAGGGGTGGGTCTCGAAGCCCCTCCCTGTTTTCTCATCACACGTTCGACCTTGACCGCCCCATGGTCGGCCAGCTCTAGGGTGATGTCCTCAATGGAGTAGTCAACGAGTTCCCTCGCATAAACTACTCCTTTCACAAAGTTCATGGTAGAGTGCGGCGTCACACTCACCGGGGTGCCATGAAGTGTCCGAAGAACACTTATCTTGGCCGCCTCGGCGGGATTCGCCAGAAGGCTGCCGTCCGAGAAACGGGTCACCTTCGGCTCTCTACCAATTGCACTAGCTAATCCTCTCCTCTGATGGATCATGTTGCCCTTGGACAACATGGTGCCCTCCTTGGAGCGAATAACGAGGAAGCGTTTGAAGCCAGCGGGCTCGAAAACGCCAGGTAACCTCTGAATGAGGGGCCCCGATGTCATCGAGGCTCCGCCCTGTGCACTCTTGGTGTTAGTCTTGGTCAGGGGCTCCGCACACGAGGGGGTAGAGGGGCCGGATGTGCCGATCTTGGCTTGGTCACCTACCAAAGTGGTAGCAGACCCATCCGTCCCCGCAGCCCCCGCGGATGGAGAGGAGCCCCGAGTCTTTTTCGTCTTCTTTGTCTTTTTCATTTTTGGAGAGGAGGGCGGGGAATGAACCCGCTTCTCACCTCCGCCGGCAGAAGCCCCCAGGCCAGATGGACAGGCCTCAGCCAGGTCCCTCTCCGAAATGGAGAAGGTCCTGGTTGTCGTAGGGGCACCTGTTGGAGGAGATCCCTCCCCTCCTTTTACTGCCTCGGAGCCCTCAGCCATTTGAGGAGGACCTTGCATAGGGGCGGATTTGGGTTCGGTGCTTGGCGCCGAGCCCGAAATCCCCCCCCATGGAAGGCCCTACCGTCTGAGGCTGGGTCTCCTCAAGGACCATGTTTATCACAGGAGGGGCCTCCAGTTGGCCATCCTCTCCCAGGACATCGCAGGTCCCCTTGGCAGTGTCGCCAGTCTTGTGTGGGGAGGCACAGGCCTTGACCCCAGCAAGGTTTAAAATTCTTGCCAGCAGGTCTTTTGAGGGAAGCGACCGAAGGGGCCTGGCTTCCCTCTCCCCCCCTAAGGGGGTTTGCCCTACCGAGCCGCTTTGATGGTGAGCGGCTGGCTAAGGGCTGCCTGCTGGCTTTCTTGGCAGTCCCCTTGGAAAGAAAAGAGGGGACTGCCGCTGGGAAAAGGGAGGTGCCCGAAAGCACCTCCAGAGAAGGGGGTGAGGGGGAGTCCCCTGCACCCGTAGGCGAAGGAGAGGAGTAAGCCTCCTCTCCGGTTAGAGAAATATGGAGGGTCCCCTGTGCAAGCACAGGGATGGGGAACCTCCATTTTTTTGCTGGAGCTGCCCGAGGGCGGCTCCGTCGATGGAACAGGGGAAGTTGAGGGTTGGGTTTGTTTTTTTTTTATCATCATTGGGCATGGTGACCCTTTTTTAAACACGGGATGCAATCGCGCATACCTCTCGCAGTAGCCCGCACTGCGAGAGGTGCTTACAAGCCCGGCAGAGCCAGGCGCCGCCATTTGGGACCACCCCTCCCGCCTGGTGGTCTGGCAGTCCATCGGCATGGCGGCTCCACCTTGGACACGGCGTAAAAATTAATAGATTGTGAAGAGGAGAGGAAAAGGGATGTGAGGAAGGTATGGGTGGGGATGAAGCAGGTAGTTAAAAACCAGCCACCCCAGACCGGAGCTCAGGGGTTAGGGAACATTGTCCCCCACTCCCTCAGCCCCGATGCGGGACGGTTGGCTGAAAGGAAGGTCAGCATCTACCCTGTGAAATTAGAGGCTGACCAGAGAAAGTTGTGGGAGAGGTTGTGTGAAAAGAGAGGAAACAAGTGTTTTGAAGGAAGGAAGAGAGGCTAAGCTGGGGCCGGACGGAGCGCTGGATCCCTTCAGCACGGCGGCCAGGATGGCAAATCGCCGCGCCCCTTACGGGGGGGGGAAGAGGGGGGAGCACTGGTTTTAGCCGGGGCTGGGTATGAACCCTTTTTGCCGCCAGCTTTACCAGGGGAGCGCCCAGGTTTGGTAGAGCCCGCAGAAGGGCTCCGAATGGGCCAGGAGCAGAGGGTGCCTTTCTAGCTATTGAGGCATATGACGTCCCAGGCAGAGCTGGGCGCGCCAGGACCTAGTCCTTAGCCTCGCGGAATGAGAGTCTATCCTGGGCCTGAACGGCCAGGATTTCTTTCTCCAGGAGATATGCACCACATTGCTTCGAAGAAGCAGGGTGCGGCTCTCCGCAATTGACACACTTGCCCACACACGATTTGGACTTATCGTGTGCGACCTTGGAGCAATTTACACAGACTTCGGGTGACCCCGACTTTGCACGTCTACATGAGCGATTCGTATGGCCGAAGCGGTGACAGTAATAGCACCGCCGCGGCAGTGGCACGAATGCCTTCACGCGGTAGCGGTACCAACCAGCAGGCACCGACTCAAGGAGCTTGTCACAGTCGAACGTGACGAAGAGTGTAGGGGGGGGTCTCGAGGCCCCTCCATGTTTTCTCATCACACGTTCGACCTTGACGGTCCCATGGTTGGCCAGCTCTAGGGTGATGTCCTCAATGGAGTAGTCAACGAGTTCCCTCGCATAAACTACTCTTTTCACAAAGTTCATGGTAGAGTGCGGCGTCACACTCACTGGGGCGCCATGAAGTGTCCGAAGAGCACTTATCTTGGCCACCTCGGCGGGATTCCCCAGAAGGCTCCCGTTCGAGAAACGGGTCACCTTCGGCTCTCTACCAATTGCACAAGCTAATCCTCTCTGATGGATCATGTTGCCCTTGGCCAACATGGCGCCATCAGTGGAGCGAATAAAGAGGAAGCGCTTGAAGCCAGCGGGCTCGAAAATGCCAGCTACCCTCTGAATGAGGGGCCCCGATGTCATCGAGGCTCCGCCTTGTGCACTCTTAGTCAGGGGCTCCGCACACGGGGGGGCAACGGGGCCGGATATGCCGATCTTGGCTTGGTCGCCTACCAAAGTAGCAGCAGACTCATCGGTCCCCGCGATGGAGAGGAGCCCCGAGTCTTCTTGGTCTTTTTCTTTTTGGAGAGGATGGCGGGGAATGAACCCGCTTCTCACCTCCGCCGGCAGAATTCCAGAGGCCAGATGGACCGGCCTCAGCCAGGTCCTTCTCCGAAATGGAGGTCCTGGTAGTTGTAGGGGCACCTGTCGGAGGAGATCCCTCCCCTCCTTGTACTGCCTCAGAGACCCTAGCCGTTTGAGGAGGACCTTGCATAGGGGCGGATTCGGGTTGGCTGTTTGGCGCCGAGCCCGGATTCCCGCCCATGGAAGGCCCTACCGTCTGAGGCTGGGTTTCCGCAAGGACCATGTGTGTCACAGGAGGGGCCTCCAGTTGGCCATCCCCTCCCAAGACATCGCAGGTCCCGTTGGCTGTATTGTCACTAGTCTTGTGTGGGGAGGCACAGGCCTTGACCCCAGCAAGGTTCAATATTCTTGCCAGCAGGTCTTTTGAGGGAAGCGACCGAAGGGGCCTGGCTTCCCTCTTTCCCCTAAGGGGGTTTGCTCTACCGAGCCGCTTACACGAGGGGCGGTCGGCAATGGGCTGCCTGCTGGCTTTCTTGGCCATCCCCTTGGAAAGAAAAGAGGGGACTGCCGCTGGACAAAGGGAGATGCCCGAAAGCACCTCCAGAGAAGGGGGTGAGGAGGAGTTCCCTGCACCCGTAGGCGAGGAGAGGAGTTAGCGAAATATAGAGGGTCCCCTGCGCAAGCACAGGGTGGGAGGGGACCTCCATTTTTTCGATGGAGCTGCCCGATGGCGGCTCCGTTGATAATACAGGGGAAGTTGAGGGTTGTTTTTTTTTTGGGGGGGGGGGGAATCATTGGGCATGGTGACCCTAAATTTTCTGCGGGACGCAATAGCTCATCACCTCTCACAGTTGCCCGCAATGCAAGAGGCGCTTACAGGCCTGGCAGAGCCAGGCGCCGCCATTTGGGACCACCCCTCCCGCCTGGTGGCCTGGCAGTCCATCGGCATGGCGGCTCCACCTTGAACACGGTGTAAAAAGATAGATTGTGAAGAGGAGAGGAAAAGGGGATGTGAGGAAGGTAGGGGTGGGCATGAAGCAGGTTGTTAAAAAACCTCCATCCCGAACCGGAGCTCATGGGTTAGGGAACGTTGTCCCCTTCCCCCTCAGCCCCGATCTGGGACGGTTGGCTTGAGAAGAAGGTCAACATCTACCCTGTGAAATTAGAGGCTGACCAGAGAAAGTTGTGGGAGAGGTTGTATGAAAAGCGACGAGATAGGGGAGAAATACAGGCTATCTGAAGGAAGGAAGAGAGGCTAAGCTGGGGCCGGACGGAGCGCTGGATCCCATCAGCAAAAATGGATTGATAAATAGATTATAATGGAGTTGGAAGGGTCTGTAAATGAGAAAATAATGACACATTAAATCGGGATTCTTTTGGGAAATATTTAGCTAAACAATTACAATTCAAATATTACAGACCTGATTCACTGATGTGAAGACAACGAATGAACCTCATGGGTTAATTTTAAGACTCTTTGGAGAATGGGTGTATCAATCTTGATTTAAGTCATGGTTACCAACCCTTCTTGAATATATATATATATATATATATATATATATATATATATATATATATATATATACAGTTAGGAATAAATATTTCATTTGTAAGGGTATAGACCGCTACAATACATTGCTTTGGTTTTGTTCGTGGAAAAGCAGAATCCCTTAAGCTGAGCTCTTTTGGAGACAGCATCGACTGCCAGTTGTAGCCGATGCGCTGCTGAGAATATCCACACAGATGTGTCAAAATAGTCTAAACTTTATGAAATTTTATGTAGCCTTCATTTTACGGCTACTTTTGAATTGTTATTCAGGTAAGGAATACAACTGAGGATCCAGTCTCAATAGAATGGTAGCTTTATGCATAAAGTATATGAAAATAGTTTGGAAGACATGAATTGGTAATACTTTATTTGACACAATAAGAGATGAAGCTGGGCTTAAATTTGTTTTGAATTGAGGAAAATATAATGTTTCATATTTCCTGATGGATCAATGGCTTCTTTACCTGAAGATGTATGTGTTAATAAAACAAAAAATATCTTGAAAAATCTCAATTTTATTGATATAAAGCATCATTATTCTGTATATTTTTATCAATTGTTATAATCACCACTACATAAACCATTCATCCCATGCTTGGCAGGCCAAACAAAATGGTGCCAATCTCATTATTGGAAACTAAATTTTGGTTTAATACAAGTGAAAATTCCTGTATATGAAATATGCCATTAATTTTATATAAATACACAATAGTATCATAAATACTTTATATTTCAAAGAGAAAGGAGATAAAACACATGCTGAATATTGGTAAAAAAGTAAACTAATTGGCACTCTCATACAGTTGATTTATTATTGTGTCAATATATGTCTAATTTATATATACACACTACAATATGAGTATAAATTCAAAGTTATCAAAATTATTCCTTATTCTCACTTTAGATATCTAAAGCATGACAGCCACCATGAATTTAACCCAAAGTGAGAGTCTATCCAGTAGCTTACCACACCCATGTGGCTTAGCTTATAGAAATCTGAAGACACATTTCACTCAGCTAGGCAATGCCAGCCCAAGGGAGAGCCATCCCTTCCTTTTCAGAAGAATATAGATATGAAAACCTTGTCAGTAGGTTCCAAGAAAGAGTTGTCTGTGTGAAGGGAAGAATGATGAAAGTCATAAGAGGTGTGTTGTGATGTACCTGGCTGGAACGGTTTGGATGCATGCCTCACTCAATGCACTGCCTGCTTGGTGGCAGCGCTCTGTGAATACTGAAAGGAGATAGAAATACACCTGTAAATTAGACCTGTATCACTAAATAGTATAGTTTATAAAGATTTGGACAGCACCCTTTGTGATATAATTAAATCATTTTACGAGGTTAAACAGAAATGATTCTTAAGCTGAAAAGTACAAAATTGGTATTAAGGTAATAAATTGTATCCTCAAAAAATTCTCTGGCAGAAAACAAGGAGTGAATTTTCTAAATGGACATTAATTAATGGTGGATGGCCCAAGTCAGTCTTTAGACCAATTTTTTTTTTCATCTACATCAAATATAAAAAGAAAGAAATATTAAAAATAAAGATTGGCAAAAAATGAAGATAGATGTGAAAAGAATGGAGGAATGGTAAGAAGAAAAAATATGGCTATTAAAATTACGAGGGGCAGTCAATAAGTTTGGCAATTCGGATATAAGGAAACGAGATATGAGAAAAAGTGTTTTATTATTTTTCAATATAACTACCCTGAACTTCAATGCACTTGCGCCACTTGTCCCTGAGGCTTCGAATTCCTGACAACCAGAAATCTCCCGACTGCTGTTCAATCCATTCCTGGAAGGTGAGCTGGACATCTTCGTCGTCCAAACCGGCGTCCACGCAGTGCAGCCTTGAGCTGGCAGAATAAAAAGTAGTCGCTAGGGGCCAGATCTGGACTGTAGGGGAGATGGTTAAGCTCCTTGAATCCGTACTCACGCAGGGCAGGTTGTGCAACTCTGGCCTTGTGGACTTTGACGACGTTGAAATCGATCCTGGGGCGTGAGGTTTCTAGGGACTCAACAGGCTGAGACCTTGGTCATGGCCAAATTGTTGTGGTTGATGTTGATAACACTTCCATGTGATATTCCAAGTTCTCACTCAATTTCTTCAACCTTCACCCGTCGATTTTCAAGGATCATCCTCTGCACACGGGCCACATTGTCCTTGTTGGTCACGTCTGACGGGTATCCTGAACGGGGGTCATCTTCAAGGGACTCACGACCATGGCAGAACTCCCTATTCCAGCAAGCAATGGTTGCATAGGAAGGGGCGGTGTCGGTTTACACTGCAACCATGCATTCATGGATCTCTTTTGCATTCTGCCTTCCTTGGTCAAAAATTTTATCACTGCACGGTGCTCAACCTTCTCCATTATTGAAAAATTTGTGACTGACGATCTGCGATCAGCTACTGCTTTTTAAATAGATGAGGCAGGAGTGTGCGGCTGCAGGTCCTGACTTGTCATAACTTGTACTAACACCCCCATAAACAGCCATCCCCCTTCATCTGTTTTGCCCAACTGATTCGCAAACCTTGTTGACCCTCCTCGTATGCGGAAGATATAATATAGCTACAGATCCTTCTGCAGGAATTATGGTAAGGGAGGGGAAATGGAGGGTGTTGGAGCCAACAGGGCACACAAGCGTCTAGATGTTACCTGATATGCCCTCACAGGTGGGTAAAATGATTGACAAAGACAAGAATGATGGATGGGGATAGTAGGAGAAAAGGATAGGAAGGAGAAGACATAAAATTCCCCCCTCCTAGCAGTAGACAAATGAAAGGGGTGAATACAACTCTCTACAACCCCAATCAGGGATGAATGGGTGAAGGAATTAGATGAAGTGACACATAAAAAAAGGGTATCAGTAGCAGGCCGGGAGGGATGCAGGTCCCCCAGGTACCAATGGTGCTTGATATTTATTGAGGCTGCCAGAGCCTAAGGAATGGCCCTTAGGTGGGAGACAACATGAACAAGCAGACAAAATGGCCCTCGTAGGGAGCTTGCTGCCAATTGCTGGCCCACTGAGTCAGTCACACGGATCCATACCCAATCACAATATCATTCTCTCCTATCTCTTCCTTTGCATATGCAACACATCACTTTTCCATATAAAGATGCTGCTGAAGGGTTTTTATATATCCTCCCTCCCTTGACATGGAATAGCTGGCTCTCCTTTAAGCTAGGAAAGGTTCCAAAGAGTCACTTCTTGGTGGCAAAATACAGTACTACTGCTTTTCCAGCACATTTTCCCTTCAGGAGGAGTGGCTCTTGGTGACCTTGGACTTGCCAATAATTTTCCTTCTAATTTTTAGATGAATTTCAGTTTGAGCATTTTTGACAGGTCATTATTTAACGCAAAGTTAAGGTTGAATGATGGCTGCCTGCACAGAAACAGTGGTTTTGCAGAGGAAGAAGAATGAATCTGACTTGGTGCACTGAGACTGGCAAAAGTTTAAGAAATTCCCTTATCTCTGGAAAGGGATGCAGCCCTCAGGCTGTTGTCCAGCATGGTTGGAGCCAAGGTCTACACCACTCCCCTCCTCCTTTCTCCTTCAAACTGCCAGTATCGGGGTGACTACCAATCTCTCCTCACCTAGATATATACACCTATGATGGACAGGGTACTTTTACCCTGAAATTCAAAGCTCAATAAGTAGGTACCAAAGACGAATCCCACAGAGTTTGTAAGGAGAGATCTGTAGAGCAAAGTGGTAAAAATAAAGTGAAAATGAGAGAACACAATCTTTCAAGATATCAGCTGCACCAATTTTGTTCATACTATACATGACATCCACTTGCAAGCTAGATAATTACATACCCCAGTGGACCAGCAACCCATGCACAATTACCCACAGACTCCTTCCAACCTATCACATCCACAACAAGCAGTAAGCATAAAAAAAAGCTAAACATTGTTCTAACACAGGAATCCCACTTAATTTTCCAAAGCCTCTCCACAGCTACACCACACAAGGATAAGATACATAACCAGCACATCACAGCTTACTTTAATACAGAAAGGCATCCCATTCTCCAACACTACTAGACACACAGAAACACGCCTAAAAAACTGTCATTAAAATCATTTACATCCCACCCACTTTCTCCCAACACTGCCCAGGCAGGTTTATCATCCAAACTAACAATGTTCTTGCAACTCCCCAAACTATTCTTAATGTGGAATTTCAACACTCACCACCTGCCTGGGTAACTTCACAACCTGATAAACCAAGATTCAAGACCATCAATGAACAACTACACTCACTTATCAAAATAAACAGCCCAACAACACACCCAAAACTCCCTAGCTTTCACACTAGAACCACCTGGGAAACCTTCCACACTCAACTCTGAACACCTCAAAATCCTTATCACATACCAACTAAGCCAGCATATGTACAGCTCAAACAAAATAACACACCCAAACAACAAAAGAACCAACTAGACTGAATACACATACAAAAAATGAATACACCCTATCTAACTTCCCACTTGAGCAATTCACTACCTTCAAACAAGAAGCCTTCAGCCACTTCAACACAATCTACCAGGCAAGGAAGAAATTTATCTCCGAAGGACATAGGAAATGCTTCAACCCCAATTTTGCACACAAATGATTTTTTTTTTTTTTTTTTTTTATAGAGCCCATCTGGCAACTACCCACTTGGGCATAAGTCGCCGAAAAACACGACAGCCTAGAATTAGGCTACTTTAAAGTTAAAATATGAAAACTTAACAATCAATATAAATTTGAAAAACTTAACAATCGAAGCAATCTCCGGCAGCGGGGGGAGGTCCCCCTCACCCCGGTGCAGGAGAGTGCAATCTAAAACAAAACAATAACAAAAAAAGGAACCTTAAATAAAGGGGAGAAGGCCGGCCTCCCCCAAAAAGTCAATAAGTCCACCAGTCATGGTGCACGCACTCGTCCCGAGTACAAGGGACAGGCGGTAGCGACCCCGCCCATCCCGGTACCGAGACAGGTATCGTGCGCGAAGATCACCCAGACTGGGACATTCGACAAGAATATGCCGAACAGTCTGGGGGACGACGCAGTCGTTGCAATAGGGCACATGCGAGCGCTCCACCAAGTAACGATGCGTCACACGAGTGTGTCCGATTCGAAGACGACAGAAAGCAACCTGAAGCCGCCGCGGCATTGGGGGATAGGTCCATGGGAACAGTCGCGGCGCAATGGCACGCAACTTTAAGTTCCCCTCGACCGTCTCCCATCTTCTTTGCCAAGCAGTCCGAAGAGCTGCCCGTATTCCTGCCATGTAGTCGGTGTGAGGAAGAGCGAAACGCTGGTCCGGTCGCAGAGTCCTCGCGGACTCTTTGGCGCCCTCATCGGCGCGCTCATTCCCCGCAATTCCTACATGTCCAGGAACCCAGCAGAAGATAATCTCGACATCTGCCCGGCTCGCCAAAACCGTGGCGTCACGGATTTCGCGAACCAGGGGATGCGGAGATTCCAATGCCCCGAGAGCACTCAGGGCGCTTTGTGAGTCGCTATAAATCACAATCCGGTCTCCGAACCGGGCACGTCGCGTAATCTCCCGTACCGAGTGGTGTATTGCCACCAGCTCGGCCGTGAAGACAGACGCAGCGCCTGGTAGAGCCCCGCTGACTTCAAACAGAGGGGATACGGCGTGGAAGCCGACCCCCTCTTGGGACTTGGAGCCATCCGTATACACTGGCACGGTACCAGCGTGACACGATGTGTGCTCCAAAAAGATCGAACGCAATACTCCCGGCGCAGTACAAGCTTTGGGAGCAGAGGCGTGGCGACAAATAGCCAAATGTGGTACCCTCCAGGGTGGCGTCCTGGGCAGAACCAGGGGCGCCACCGGCCCGAGAGCTATATCTACCTCTCGAAGGAGTTTCCTGGCCCTAAACCCAAAGGGCTTAGGGTATGACTGGCGTCTCTCGGCGGCATAGGCACCATCGAGATCAGCTGCGGATGCAGTGAGAGCTATGGCGACTGGGGGAGGCGCCGGGCTCGCGCGTACAGGCGAGTGATGCACTGCACGCGGCGCAGAGCGAGTGGCATCTCCCCAGCATCGACCAACAGGCTCTCAATGGGGGAAGTGCGGAAGGCACCGGTCGCAAGGCGAAGGCCGGTGTGGTGGATCGAATCCACCTTCCGCAATAAACGCTCGGCTGCGGATGCATAAAACTCGCATCCGTAGTCGAGCTTCGAGCGAACAAAGGATCGATAAAAAAGTAAGGCGGTAGCCCTATCAGCGCCCCAAGCGCTGAACGTCACGGAACGGAGAATGTCCATGGCGCGGGTACAAGAGACCCTAAGGCTGCGAATGTGAGCCTCCCAGGTGAGGCGTCGGTCGAATACAAGACCAAGGAAACGGTGCGACTCAACCACATCCAGGCGCACCCCATTAAGAAACAAATCTGGGTCGGGGTGAAGCCGTGGATGGCGGCAGAAGTGCACCACCTTAGTCTTGGCCAAAGAAAACCGAAACCTGTGCGCTTCGGCATAGCGAGAGACGCGGTTCAATGCCTGTTGGAGTCGGCGCTCCAGAGTTGGCATCTGGGCCGCGCCAAAAGAGATCGAAAGGTCGTCCACGTAGAGCGTAGCGAGAACATCTTCCGGCAGCACCGAGGTGATGCCGTTGATGCTCAGGGCAAAGAGTGTGACACTGAGGACACTTCCCTGCGGGACACCCTCTTCCTGCTCCTTTGGGCCGGAGAGGGCTCCCCCCACCCGTACGCGGAATCGACGATCTCGCAAAAATTCAGATATAAACATTGGGAGGCGTCCCCTCGCCCCCATCGTGTGGAGAGTCTCCATGATACCGTATCGCCATGCGGTATCATAGGCTTTCTCCAGATCAAAAAACACCGTGGCGTAGTGCTGTCTACGAAGGAAAGCCTCGCAGACGGCATTTTCCAGTCGGAGCAGAGCATCCGACGTGGAGTGGAACTTACGGAAGCCGCACTGTGCAGAAGACAGATGGCCTCCGCTGTCCAGGAAATAGGCTAATCTAACATTTACCAATTTCTCCATCAACTTGCACACGCAAGAGGTTAGAGAGATTGGGCGGAAACCGGTCGGAGTAGAGTGATCTCTCCCCGGCCTGCGAAAGGCGAGCACAGTAGCGATTCGCCAGGAGTCTGGGAGGAGACCTTCCACCCAGATCCTGTTGAACAAATCTAATAGAAAGGCCATGCCTCGCTCACCCAGGTGTCGAAGCATGGCGTACGGGACATCGTCCGGACCATGGGCGGTGTCCGCGCACGAAGCGAGAGCGGAACGCAACTCACTCACAGTAAACTTGTCGTTGAAGGGTTCTCCGCCTCTGGAGGTAAAGTCCAGCCGGCGGCCTTCCGCGACATCACGACGTGCATTGAATGCTGGCGGAGCAGCATCACGGCTAGAGAATGCGGAAAAAGCGGTCGCTAAGGATTCCGCCACGGACGCGGGGTCCGAGATTGCGGTCCCATTCTCCTGGAGAACGGGAGGGGGGTCCTGCGAGAACTTGCCCCGAATCCTTTTGACTCGCTTCCACACCTCAGCTAAAGGGGTCTTCCCGTTAAGTGAAGACACGTATGCCCGCCAAGAAGAGCGGCGGGCGTGCTTCGAAATATACCGGAACCTAGCCCTAGCCCGACGAAATTCAGCGACGGTGAAATCGTTCGGGCGGCGCTTATAGCGCATGTAGGCATAACGCTTCTGTTTGAGGGCCGTCTCACACTCGGCCGACCACCATGGGAGTGGTCGGCGTGCAAAACGGCCAGACGTCCTAGGAATAGTAGTCAGGCCCACGGCGATGAGGTTGCCGGAGAAGAACTCGACGGCCTCATCTACCGACCTAAACTCCTTGACTGAGATAGAGAATTCAGTCATTTCCTGAAATGCAGGCCACCGCGCCCGCGCCAAGCACCACCGAGGTGGTCTCTCAGGCGGCAGTTGCCCTGAAAATGATATTTGAATGGGAAAGTGATCACTACCATGGAGGTCATCGACCACCCCCCAATCAAAATCAGGCTGTGCATCCGAAGAGCACAAAGATAGGTCAAGGCAAGAAAATGAAGCGGTTCTCGGACAGTGATGCGTAAACTCATCCACGTTTAGGACACCCATCTCAAGCTCTTCGATCAGATCGGCAAGGACTTGTCCCCTGGGATTTATGGTGTAATCTCCCCAGAGAGGATGCCTGCCGTTCAGATCTCCAAGCAAGAGATAGGGCCTCGGCAACCGTGCCACGACGCGGCGCAAGTCCCCCGCGTCGAAGTCAGCTGACGGTGGAATGTACGCAGAAATGATAGTATACCTCCTATCCAGGTGCAGCTGCACAGCCACTGCCTGAAAGGAGGTATCTAAAGAGAAAGGAAGAACGGAGACATCATGCCGGGTGTAAACCGCGCATCCCCCAGCCCGGCCGTCCCGCGGTGGTTGGGTCGCAAGACCCTTATACCCCGGGAGGGCAGGCAGGGGGCACGCGCCTAGCATGGTCTCCTGCAAAAAAATAGCTAACGGGGAACGGGATGAGGCGAGCCTCCGCAGCTCCTCCCAGTTGGCCCGGAGTCCACGGCAATTCCATTGAAGGAATATGCCCTCCAGGCCTAGCTCGGAGGAGACGCGGGGGCCCTCCTCGAATTGAAGACCCTCACGGGAATGGCCGTACGCTTCCCGGGGGCAGAACCCCGGGCGCTGTTGGCCGGACAAAGCGCTGAAGGCGCTGTCGCCTTCGAGGACTTATTGGGGGAGGTTGGGCTCGCCATGCGAGTCTTTTCCTCCCTCCACCTCGAAACTTTAGGCGGGCGTTGCGGCTTCGGAGGCGGGGGGCCCTCTTTTCGAGGAACCACCGTCTCCGAGCCACTCGCTCCACCTCGGGGCGTGGGCAAAGGGGCCGAAGCTCCTTTGTTGCTGTCCTCCTTTCGGGGAACAGCTTTAGGAACCCCGGAAGATGGCCTAGCGACCATCTTCAGGGGTGTTGCCTCCTGTGAGTCTAACGACTCGGTGGAGGCGCGTGGCCGTTTCGCTTTACGCGAAACGGTCACGCTGGGGGAAGAGGGGGGAGCCCTGGTTTTAGCCGGGGCAGGGTATGAACCCTTTTTGCCGCCAGCTTTACCAGGGGAGCGCCCAGGTTGGGTAGAGCCCACAGAAGGGCTCCGAATGGGCGCGGAAACAACCGTGCTCGTTGGCCTGGATGGGCCAGGAGCAGAGGGTGCCTTTCTAACTATTGAGGCATATGACGTCCCAGGCAGAGCCGGGCGCGCCAGGACCAAGTCCTTTGCCTCGCGGAATGAGAGTCGATCCTGGGCCTGAACGGCCAGGATTTCTTTCTCAAGGAGATATGCACCACATTGCTTCGAAGAAGCAGGGTGCGGCTCTCCGCAATTGACACACTTGGCCACACACGATTTGGACTTATCGTGTGCGACCTTGGAGCAATTTACACAGACTTCGGGTGACCCCGATTTTGCACGTCTACATGATCGATTCGTATGGCCGAAGCGGTGGCAGTAATAGCACCGCCGCGGCAGTGGCACGAATGCCTTCACGCGGTAGCGGTACCAACCGGCACGCACCGACTCAGGGAGCTTGTCACAGTCGAACGTGACGAAGAGTGTAGGGGTGGGTCTCGAGGCCCCTCCCTGTTTTCTCATCACACGTTCGACCTTGACCGCCCCATGGTCGGCCAGCTCTAGGGTGATGTCCTCAATGGAGTAGTCAACAAGTTCCCTCGCATAAACTACTCCTTTCACAAAGTTCATGGTAGAGTGCGGCGTCACACTCACCGGGGTGCCATGAAGTGTCCGAAGAGCACTTATCTTGGCCGCCTCGGCGGGATTCGCCGCATTCGCCAGAAGGCTCCCGTCCGAGAAACGGGTTACCTTCGGCTCTCTACCAATTGCACTAGCTAATCCTCTCCTCTGATGGATCATGTTGCCCTTGGACAACATGGTGCCATCAGTGGAGCGAATAACGAGGAAGCGTTTGAAGCCAGCGGGCTCGAAAACGCCAGGTAACCTCTGAATCAGGGGCCCCGATGTCATCGAGGCTCCGCCCTGTGCATTCTTGGTCTTAGTCGTAGTCATGGGCTCCGCACACGAGGGGGTAGAGGGGCCGGATGTGCCGATCTTGGCTTGGTCGCCTACCAAAGTGGTAGCAGACCCATCCGTCCCCGCAGCCCCCGCGGATGGAGAGGAGCCCCGAGTCTTCTTCGTCTTTTGAGTCTTTTTCTTTTTAGGAGAGGAGGGCGGGGAATGAACCCGCTTTTCACCCCCGCCGGCAGAAGTCCCCAGGCCAGATGGACCAGCCTCAGCCAGGTCCCTCTCCGAAATGGAGAAGGTCCTGGTTGTCGTAGGGGCACCTGTCGGAGGAGATCCCTCCCCTCCTTCTACTGCCTCGGAGCCCTCAGCCATTTGAGGAGGACCTTGCATAGGGGCGGATTCGGGTTCGGTGCTTGGCGCCGAGCCCGAATTCCCCCCCATGGAAGGCCCTACCGTCTGGGGCTGGGTCTCCTCAAGGACCATGTCTATCACAGGAGGGGCCTCCAGTTGGCCATCCCCTCCCAGGACATCGCAGGTCCCCTTGGCAGTATTGTCACTAGTCAGGTGGTGTGGGGAGGCACAGGCCTTGACCCCAGCAAGGTTCAAAATTCTTGCCAGCAGGTCTTTTGAGGGAAGCGACCGAAGGGGCCTGGCTTCCCTCTCCCCCCTAAGGGGGTTTGCCCTACCGAGCCGCTTTGATGGGAAGCGGCTGGCTAAGGGCTGCCTGCTGGCTTTCTTGGCAGTCCCCTTGAAAAGAAAAGATGGGACTGCCGCTGGGAAAAGGGAGGTGCCCGAAAGCACCTCCAGAGAATGGGGTGAGGGGGAGTCCCCTGCACCCGTAGGCGAAGGAGAGGAGTAAGCCTCCTCTCCGGTTAGAGAAATATGGAGGGTCCCCTGTGCAAGCACAGGGGGGGGGACCTCCATTTTTTCGGTGGAGCTGCCCAAGGGCGGCTCCGTCGATGAGCAAGGGGGAGTTAAAGGGGTTTGGGTTTTTTTTTTTTTTGTTCATCTATGGGCCTGGTGACCCTATTTTTGCCACAGGACGCAATAGCTCATCACCCCTCGCAGTAGCCCGCTCTGCGAGAGGTGCTTACAAGCCCGGCAGAGCCAGGCGCCGCCATTCGGGACCACCCCTCCCGCCTGGTGGCCTGGCAGTCCATCGGCATGGCGGCTCCACCTTGGACACGGCGTAAAAAATATAGGTTGTGAAGAGGAGAGGAAAAGGGATGTGAGGAAGGTATGGGTGGGGATGAAGCAGGTTGTTAAAAAAACCCCATCCCGAACCGGAGCTCAGGGGTTAGGGGACAATGTCCCCTCCCCCCTCAGCCCCGATCCGGGGTGGTTGGCTTGAGAAGAAGGTCAGCATTCTACCCTTTGAAATTAGAGGCTGACCAGAGAAAGTTGTGGGAGAGGTTGTATGAAAAGCGACAAGGTAGGGGAGAAATCGGGCTATCTGAAGGAAGGAAGAGAGGCTAAGCTGGGGCCGGACGGAGCGCTGGATCCCGTCAGCACGGCGGCCAGGATGGCAAATCGCCGCGCCCCTTACGGGGTGCACACAAATGAAAGTACCCACTACCCAATAACTAAAACTTAAAGTTTTTAGAAAAGGTCAAATATAGTTTTCATTCTCAGGGGAAGGAGAGGAAGGGGTGGAATAGTAGGGCTGTTCTGAATGCATTAGAATTTATTTCAATCTATATTCGAATGATGCTAAAAATATAAACCAGTTTTTTGCAGCTGTTATTTTTATAGAAAATATTTAAAAATTGCATGGTGTGGTTTTGGGTTTTTGTTCAGAAATTAACTAAAAATCTAAGGAAAAGTGTCCATGAATGTAAAATTTTTTCCATCATATTAATTTTCACCATGTTCTAGTCATGTTGCTAAAAAAAAATATACTATCAAAGAGTGCATCAAATTTACAATAAAATGATATAAAAATCCAAACTAAATTATGCTAATGTTAGCAGTTCAAATTCTATATTGAATAGTAAATAATGAATTAACTAATCTAAAAAGTGAAAAACAAAATAAAAAAATATTCTATGAATTCAAAACAAAATTATTTTTCTGGATTATTTATTAATTATATTGATATAATTGGTGAAAATTTAGGTAAATGTTTTGTAAAAAGGATTGTTACTTCCAGGTTCAGGTTTTATGTCTCCCATCTGTATTGTCCCCTTACACTCATTTATCTTCACATTACTGCAACGGTTAATGTATTTTTCTAGGATGAACTACCTTAACCTTTTTCAGATTATTAAGAGACCAAGGCCTAAATACAAACAATACCTTCATATTTGGAATTTAAATATTTCTTGGGCATTTCTTTGATGAATTTTGCCTTCTGAATCAAACCCAATATTTCTTGGGACTTATTTACATGTGGCAACAAATAAGCAGCTTCATTTTGATAATTGTCAATGTACTTTTAATCTATAAAATTAAAATAAATAAAAGTTATCAAATATTTGTGGGAAAATGTGTTCTGGGAAAATTTGGTGAGAGAGATAATAATGTATAATGGGTATAGAAAAACTTAAGGTAAACATGAAGATCAAGATCGGCAGCGCGCCTGAAAAAGTGGGGGGACATTTGCGTGTATGTTTCGCTCATCTGCGAATGCATATTGATGCGTGTTCGACTATATTCTATAAACAATTATGATTATATACTGGGGGCTGTGCCCGCCAGATCCAACCAATTGATTGAAATTCAGGATCATCATGGGGAGGGGGCTGCAGTGATAAACCACCATGAGCAGCCCCCTTTAATTTAATCCAAAAAGGTGAAACATATTGCAACACAGACAAAATATTTTGTGTCCCATCATTCGTGCCGCCAATCTTCATGTTTACCAAACTGAATATCAAAAAGGAAAGGATACTTTGAAACAAAAAAGGTATACTTTTTAAATATATCCCTATTCCCAAAATAGGCCTCTTTGCAGGCTGGCTATAAGTTGTCAAGGAGCTATTCTTTACCAAAACAGGGATAGTATCAACATATTTAAATGTGAAAAAGCTAAACAAATAGCTAGAAAAAAATCTAACCTTTACAATATAAACTATATAGTAGGATAAATTGGTCAATTTAACAATAAAATAAAGGAGGAAAGATTCTTCCTTTCAGTAAAGAATATTATTTTAGACTATCATGTTTTATAAAGCTTTTGAAGATATAATAAGTAATCTATACATCTTAATATAAAATTAATTTACCCTATAGGAGAGTGGTTAGGAAACATGAAGCTAGGGAGGCTTCTCCTGTTCTTTGTGAGAATAGGGTTGCCTCTGTTGAGGTTGTTAGCCAGGGGGAGAATAGGTGTGCGAGTCAGAGGGACACAGAACCTATTAGCTTGACTAATAGATTCAGTGCCCTAAGAGAGGAAGTAACTGGAAGTGAAATGACTGGTGGGGGTGGAGGTAAAGTGACTGGTAGTTTGAATAAGAATAGGAGTGGGGATGGAGTTAGGTCCGTGGGGGTTAGGAATAGGAGTCTGACTGAAGTGCTTGTGATGGGTGATTCGTGAGTTAGATATTTAGATAGGAAGTTGAATGCAAGTAAATTGAATGGTTTGAGGGTGTGTTTGCCGGGTGCTGGAGTGAGAGATCTGTCTGATAAGTATGAGGAGCTGGTGTCTGGCTGTACAAGGGATGTGGTTGTGATTACACATGTAGGAGTAAATGATGTGAAGAAAGTGGGTGCATGTGAGTTACGTGAGAGGTACAAGTGGTTGATTGAAAAGGTGAAAGAAAGTAGAATGAAAGGTGTTGTGACAGGGGTGCTTCCAAGAATTGATGTTGGGGTAGAATGGATGTCTCGTGCAATTGGGCTAAATGATTATGTGAGGAGAATGTATGAGATGGAAGGTGTCATGTTTGTGGATGTGTGGGATAGGTTTGTTGGAATGAAAGAAATGTATGCGATGGATGGACTGCATTTGAGTAGGAGAGGGGTAGATGTGTTGTGGGAGGAGTATGATCGTGTTATTAGGTCTTTGCGGGCGGGAAACTAGATACTAATAGTGGTCAGGGAATTATGAGAGGACATTATAGTACTGAAAGTAGAATCGACTTGGCAGAAAACAGAAATAGGTTCCAAGGCGATAGAGGTGAGGTCATTCAGGTTTCAAGAGGTGCTTCAGGGAAAGGGGGGTTAAATGGTTTCTATACAAATGCTCGTAGTCTTAGAAACAAGAAGGATGAGCTATTTAGTTATATTAGCAATGAGGATATAGATATATTAAGTGTTACTGAATCCTGGGTTAATGAAATAGAATTTAGTGACACTATAAGTGAATTTGATTTACAGAGCTATAATATGTACATTAGGTGGAAGAATAATTATCTATATAAAAAACAACATTGTTTCAAGTTTAAATACTTCAATAAAGCAGGATGGAGTTGAGTCACTTTGGATAGATATTAGGTTCAGTAAAAATAGAATGGTGCATTTGGGAGCTTTTTACAGGCCACCTGGGCAGATTGATGATATAGATGAACTAATGATAAGGGAAATAAGTAAGGGATGTGAAACAGATGCAGTTATTATTGGGGACTTCAACTTAAACTCTGTGGACTGGAAAAATATGATAGGTAGGGATAGAACAAGTGGCAGGTTCATAGAATGCTTTGAGGATAATTTCTTGAATCAATTTGTTAATGAGCCAACGAGGGGGGACAATATATTAGATTTAGTACTTTCTAACAGTGATCATTTAGTTCAAGAATTGACTGTTGGGGAAGCATTGGAAAATAGTGAGCATCAGATAGTTTGTTTTAACTTGGGAATTGAGAAGGGTAAAATAACTGAGAATGCTGTAAAAGTTCCAAATTTTCATACGGGAGATTATGTAAAACTCCGAAGCTTGCTAAATTTTGTAGACTGGGATGTAGAATTCAGAGGTAAAAATGCTTATGGGATGTGAGATACTTTCAAGCATATAATAAATGTAGTCCAAGAGCAATGTATCCCAATGAAGGCCATTAGGAACAAAAGTAGGAAACCATTATGGTGGAATCAGGAGATAGCTAGAAAAATTTCAGAGAAGAAAAGGGCATATAAAAAATTACAGGTACAAAATAATATTCAAAATTTAAGTGATTATAGAATGGCTAGGAATGAGTTAAATAAGATTATAAAGAAGAACAAAAGGGTGTCAGAAATTAAATTAGCTCAGATAGCAACAAAGATCCTAGAAAGTTCTTTAGTTACTATAAAATAATTTTTAAGTCTGGCAGAGTTAAAATAGGGCCTATCAAATATGAAGGGGTTGTGAGAGAAACTAATGAAGAAATAGTTAAGGTACTAAATGGTGATTTTGCATCAGTATTTACAAAGGAGAAACTAAATAGTCTTATGTATAGTACTCATGGGTCAGGGAAAGAGGTGTTTACTATCATTAGTGTGGATTGGAGGACGATAAAAGAACTAATAGGTGAGTTAGATGCTACCAAGGCCTCCGGCCCTGATAATATTCATTCTAGGATACTTAAAGAAGGGGTAGAAATTATCTCAATAGCTCTGGAGAAGTTGTATACTAGGTTACTGGAATATGGAGAAATACCCGATGATTGGAAGAGAGCCAATGTAGTCCCCATTTTCAAGAAGGGTAGTAAGTAAAGAGGATCCAAATAACTTTAGACCGGTTAGACTTTCTGTAAAATTCTTGAGAAAATAGTTAAAAAAGGGATTTGCCAACATCTAGAGAGGGAGGGGTTAATCAGCGATGCTCAGCATGGGTTTAGATCAGGTACATCATGTTTGACTAATTTACTAGACTTTCTGGAGTTTGTAACAGATCAAGTAGATAAGGGAGAGAATGTAGATGTAATTTACTTAGATTTTAGTAAAGCATTTGATAAGTACCACATAGGAGACTAGTTCATAAATTAAAAATGATTGGGATATGTGGGGGGGGGTTCAAATTGGATAGCTGAGTGGCTGAAAGACAGGAAGCAAAGGGTAGTGCTAAATGGTGTAAAGTAAGAATGGAGGAATGTTATCAGTGGGGTTCCTCAGGGATCAGTTCTCGGTTCATGATTATTTGTCATCTATATAAACGATCTTGGGGAGGCAGTTAATAATAAAGTGTCAATTTTTGCAGATGATACCAAATTAGCAGCTTTAGTTAAAGATATTGATGATAATTTTAAAGTGGAGGGGGATTTAAATAAATTGTTACCTGGGCACATAAGTGGCAAATGACTTTCAACCTTGATAAGTGCAAAGTTATTAACATGGGAAAAGATAATAGAGAATTTAACTATGAAATGGATGGGCATTGGCTGAGCTCAGTAGAGGATGAGAAAGATCTAGGAGTAGTAAGAGATAAGTCATTAAGGTTTTCTAAGCAGTGTATTGAAGCAAGAAATAGGGTAAATAGAGTGCTGGGTTTCATTAAGAGAAATGTCAGTTACAAAAGTAAGGAGGTTATTCTTAAACTCTATAACTCTTATGTTAGGCCACATCTAGAGTACTGTATACAGGCATGGTCCCCACATTTTAGACACGATATTAACCTTCTTGAGTCAGTGCAACGGAGGGCAACAAAGATTATTCCTTCCCTGAGGCACCTTGAATATATAGATAGACTGAGGGTATTAAATATGTTCTTGTTCAAAATGAGGTGTGTGAGAGGGGATATGATTGAGCTCTTTAAAAAATTTTCTGGGATAGATAAATTGGAATTTAGCAAGTTTTGGGAGTTAGATGATGGAAATCAGACTAGAGGTCACCACTAGAAAATTAAAAAGCAAGGGTGTAGGTTGGATTTAAGAATATATTTTTTCACCAATAGAGTGGTAGACTTCTGGAACAAATTGCCGCCGAGGGTAGTAGGTAGTCCAAATTTAAATGTATTTAAGAGTAGGTTGGATGAGTTTATGGGAAGGGAAGGTTGTGATGGTTCCTAAGTTTTGTATATATTAATATTGTTTGTATATATCTATAGCTGCATGATTTAGTTTTTGACAAGCCTTGATTGGTGATACCCTTGTTTCTGGACACAATCCTCTGGATGTATTTTTCCCGGGAGTTTGAGGGCCTTAAAAAAAACTTGAAAACTACCAGTGAGCTGTCCTTTCTGATAAAGCATTTTCTGCATACGAGCTTTGACCACGTTTGCATTGTTCAGGTCTCGATTGAAAATCAATAACAACTAGTGTCGAAAATGCACCTTTCTTCCAACTTGACAATCCATTTTGAGGGTACAAAACAAAATTGAATTAACACAACTTTTAAATAAACCTCAATGACTTATTACTCAACTTCAAGACGTAGCCTAAGCAAAAGCCTAATAGTCTACGCTGTTAAGGGACGTAGGCTAACCTTTGCAAATTTTGCTCTCATTATTTATTATTGTTTCTTAATAGGTGCAAAAATCATGTCAACAAAACTTAAATCAACACAACATTAAAAAAAACGCAAGAACTTATTCTTCAACCTAATACTAAAAAAAAAATGTTAAAATTACAAACTGTATATTTTATTTCAAATATAACATACCATATTCCATTAAAGAGTGTAGAGTTTAATAAACAAATCAATTATATTCAGACATTAAGAAGCTTCAGGTGAATCGGGAGCTGGAGAATCCTTTTCTTTCTCAACATTCTTGTTATCCTTGATGATTTTCTTGGTGTTGAGTGACTTCTTTGTGACCTTTTTTGCAACAAGGCCATTGTCCAGGAGTCGCCGTCTCACTGTACGCGCAGATGCAGTTACACCTATCTCTTTCCAATCATTAGCAAGGTCAACACTAGTGGCAACACGATTCAGTAGCTGATTCCACAAGAGGAGACGGTCTTGTCTCTGAGTGGACACCCTTGGACGACCGGAGGCCTTTTTCGGCTCAATTGCACCCGTCTCTTTGAATTTCTGAAGAATCCGGTACACAGTTCTTTCAGATGCAATATTCCTAGCAGCAATTTCTGCACATGAGAGACCACTTTTGTTTAAAGCAATGATGGTCGAACGAGTTTCTTTTGAGGTGACCATTCTTAAAGATCTAACTAGTATTAATTTTATTTATGCAAAGGGGTATTAGGGGCTGACAAGCAAAGTTAATTATCACCCAAATACAAGCAAAGTTCAGTTTGTTATTCCACCCTTTGTATCAGGATACATCATTATAAAATTCTGCGGAAAGAGGTGAGAGAAAAGTTTGAATAATAATAATAATGAGGATATGTATAGTGCTTTTCAAAGCCATAGGCCTTCACAGAGCACCATTTATCAACCAAGGAAAAGCTTGAGAGAATAAGTAGGTTTTCAAGACACACTGAAATGTAGCAAGAGGGGTGGGGGGAGATTAGTGTATCAGAGCAGGCAGATCATTCCACATTCTCGGGGCAAATATAGAGAAAGTACAATCACACAGCAGCACAGATGACTATAAGGAACAGTCAGTAGGGAAGTTGAATGAGAGCAGAGGGTTATAGGGTATGGAGGACAAGTGAAGTAGCTTAACTGCAAGAAAAAGGAACTCAAAAGTGATAAGGTGTAGAATGAGCAGCCAGTACAAATCATGAAGCAGCAGAGTTGCACAAAAGAAATGTCCCTAGCAGAGAACACAGGCTAAGTCATGAATCAGCTGGAGGTCCAAAGACTGAAAATATGTGATCCAACGAGAAAGGGAGTAGTTGTATTTAAGGTGTGAGGTGATGAAGGCATGAATGGCAATCTCAAAGCTGCTGTGGTCAATTTGAGAGAGGATGTGGTTGAGATTGCAGAGTAAGCAAAGAAAGGATTTACAAAAGTTAACTTGAGTTTAAGCAAAGTATATTTTTAACTATTAGAAAAGAGGGCATGGAAGGCGCAAATATTAAGATAGGGATCAATTGTTTTGCAGTGAGCCACTAGTAAAATTCTAGGTCCCAAAAAAAAGTTGTTTTTTTTTGTTTTTTTTAGCTCATCTGGCGACTGCCTACTTGGGCATTAGTCGCCGTATTAAAACTGGCCTAGTTCTAGGCTACTTTAAAATAAAATTAAAGAGACAAAAAAAAACACCCCAAAAAGGGGAAAAGAAAGCAAGCTGGTGCATCGGGGGGAGGTCCCCCCTGCGTAGGAGCGTGCAACCTAAAGGAAAAAACAAACAAATGCAAAAAAAACAAAAACCCTGCTTAAATAATAGGGAGAAGGCCGGCCTCCCCCAAGAAGTCAACAAGTCCACCAGTCAATGTGCACGCACTTGTCCCGAGTACAAGGGACAGGCGGTAACAAACCCACCCATCCCGGTACCGGGACAGGTAATGTGCATGAAGATCACCCAGACTGGGACATTCGACAAGAATGTGTCGAACAGTCTGGGGGACGATGCAGTCGTCGCAATAGGGCGCAGACGAGTGATCTATCAAATAGCGATGCGTCACACGAGTGTGTCCGATTCGGAGACGACAGAAAGCGACCTGAAGCCGCCGCAGCATTGGGGGATAGGTCCATGAGAACAGTCGAGGCGCAATGGCACGCAACTTTAAGTTCCCTTCGACCGTCTTCCATCTTCTTTGACAAGCAGTCCGAAGAGCTGCCCGTATTCCTGCCATGTAGTTGGTGTGAGGAAGAGCGAAACGCTGGTCCGGTCGCAAAGTCCTCGCGGACTTTTTGGCGCGCTCAGTCCCCGCAATTCCTAAATGTCCAGGAACCCAGCAGAAGATAATCTCGATATCTGCCCGGCTCGCCAAAACCGTGGCGTCACGGATATCGCGAACCAGGGGATGCGGAGATTCCAATGCCCCGAGAGCACGCAGGGCGCTTTGTGAGTCGCTATAGATCACAATCCGGTCTCCGAACCGGGCACGTCGCGTAATCTCCCGTACCGAGTGGTGTATTGTCACCAGCTCGGCCGTGAAGACAGACGCATCGCCTGGCAGAGCCCCGCTGACTTGAAACAGAGGGGATACGGCGTGGAAGCCGACCCCCTCATGGGACTTTGAGCCATCCGTATACACTAGCACGGTTCCAGCGTGACACGAGGTGTGCTCCAAAAAGGTCGAACGCAATACTCCCGGCGCAGTACAAGCTTTGGGAGCAGAGGCGTGGCGACAAATAGCCAAATTTCGTACCCTCCAGGGTGGCGTCCTGGACAGAACCAGGGGCGCCACCGGCCTGAGAGCTCTATCTCGCTCTCGAAAGAGTTTCCTAGCCCTAAACCCAAAAGGCTTAGGGTATGACTGGCGTCTCTCGGCGGCATAGGCACCGTTGAGATCAGCTGTGGATGCAGTGAAAGCTGTTGGCGACTGAGGGAGACGCCGTGCTCGCGCGTGCAGGCGAGTTATGCACTGCACGCGGCGCAGAGCGAGTGGCATCTCCCCAGCATCGACCAACAGGCTCTCAATGGGGAAAGTGCGGAAGGCACCGGTCGCAAGGCGGAGGCCGGTGTGGTGGATCGAATCCACCTTCCGCAATAAACGCTCGGCTGCGGATGCATAAAACTCGCATCCGTAGTCGAGCTTCGAACGAACAAAGGATCGATAAAAAAGTAGGGCAGTAGCCCTATAAGCGCCCCAAGCGCTGAACGTCACGGAACGGAGAATATCCATGGCGCGGGTACAAGAGACCCTAAGGCTGCGAATATGAGCCTCCCAGGTGAGGCGTCGGTCGAATACAAAACCGAGGAAACGGTGCGATTCCACCACATCCAGGCGCACCCCATTAAGAAACAAATCTGGGTCGGGGTGAAGCCGTGGATGGCGGCAGAAGTGCACCACCTTGGTCTTGGCCAAAGAAAACCGAAACCTGTGTGCTTCGGCATAGCGAGAGACGCGGTTCAATGCCTGTTGGAGTCGACGCTCCAGAGTTGGCATCTGGGCCGCGCCAAAAGAGATCGAAAGGTCGTCCACGTAGAGCGTAGTGAGAACATGTTTCGGCAGCACCGAGGTGATGCCGTTGATGCTCAGGGCAAAGAGTGTGACACTGAGGACACTTCCCTGCGCGACACCCTCTTCCTGCTCCTTTGGCCGGAGAGAGCTCTCCCCACCCGTACGCGGAATCGACAATCTCACAAAAATTCAGATATAAAGACTGGGAGGCGTCCCCTCGCCCCCATCGTGTGGAGAGTCTCCATGATACCGTATCGCCATGCGGTAACATAGGCCTTCAGATCAAAACTACCATGGCATAGGGCTGTCTACGAAGGAAACCCTCGCAGACGGCATTTTCCAGTCGGAGCAGAGCATCCGACGTGGAGTGGAACTTGCGGAAGTCACACTGTGCAGAAGACAGATGGCCTGCGCTGTCCAGGAAAAAGGCTAATCTAACATTTACCAATTTCTCCATCAACTTGCACACGCAAGAGGTTAGAGAGATTGGGCGGAAACCGGTCGGAGTAGAGTGATCTCTAACCGGTTTGCGAAAGGCAAGCACAGTAGCGATTCGCTCGGAGTCTGGGAAAAGACCCTCACCCAGATCCTGTTGAACAAATCTAAAAGAAATGCCATGCCTCGCTCACCCAGGTGTCGAAGCATGGCGTACGGGACATCGTCCGGACCATGGGCGGTGTCCGCGCACGAAGTGAGAGCGGAGCGCAACTCACTCATAGTAAACTTGTCGTTGAAGGGTTCTCCGCCTCTGGAGGTAAAGTCCAGCCGGCGGCCTTCAGCGACATGATGACGTGCATTGAATGCTGGCGGAGCAGCATCACGGCTAGAGAATAGGGAAAAAGCGGTCGCTAAGGATTCCGCCACGGACGCGGGGTCCGAGATTGCGGTCCCATTCTCCTGGAGAACGGGAGGGGGGTCCTGCGAGAACTTGCCCCGAATCCTTTTGACTCGCTTCCACACCTCAGCTAAAGGGGTCTTCCCGTTAAGTGAAGACACGTATGCCCGCCAAGAAGAGCGGTGGGCCTGCTTCGAAATATACCGGAACCTAGCCCTAGCCCAACGAAATTCACCGACAGTGAAATCGTTCGGGCAGCGCTTATAGCGCATGTAGGCATACCGGCCAGACGTCCTAGGAATTGTAGTCAGGTCCGCGGCGATGAGGTTGCCGGAGAAGAACTCAACGGCCTCATCTACCGACCTAAACTCCTCAACTGAGATACAAAATTCAGTCATTTCCTGAAATGCAGGCCACCACACCCGCGCCAAGCACCACCGAGGTGGGCTCTCAGGCAGCAGTTGCCCTGAAAATGATATTTCAATGGGAAAGTGATCACTACCATGGAGGTCATCAGCCACCCCCCAAACAAAATCAGGCTGTGCATCCGAAGAGCACAAAGATAGGTCAAGGCAAGAAAATAAGGCGGTTCTCGGACAGTGATGCATAAACTCATCCACGTTTAGGACACCCATCTGAGCTGTTCGATAAGATCGGCAAGGACCTGTCCCCTGGGATTTATGGAGTAATCTCCCCAGAGAGGATGCCTGCCATTCAGATCTCCAAGCAAGAGATAGGGCCTCGGCAACTGTGCCACGACGCGGCGGAAGTCCCCCGCGTCAAAGTCAGCTGACGGTGGAATGTACGCAGAAGTGATAGTATACCTCCTATCCAGGTGCAGCTGCACAGCCACTGCCTGAAAGGAGGTATCTAAAGAGAAAGGAAGAACGGAGACATCATGCCGAGTGTAAACCGCGCATCCCCCAACCCGCCCATCCCACGGTGGTTGGGTCGCAAGACCCTTATACCCCGGGAGGGCGGGCAGGGGGCACGCGCCTAGCATGGTCTCCTGCAAAAAGATAGGTAACGGGGAACGGGACGAGACGAGCCTCCGCAGCTCCTCCCAGTTGGCCCAGAGTCCACGGCAATTCCATTGAAGGAATATGCCCTCCAGGCCTAGCTCGGAGGAGACGCGGGGGCCCTCCTTGAACAGAAGAGCTTCACAGGAATGGCCGTACGCTTCCCGAGGGCAGAACCCCGGGCGCGAACGTAAGCAATTACGGATAAGTGGATTGGGGAATGGAATTATAGTGGCATGGGAACAGGTTAGTCTGAGAGGGAGTTTGGGCAGTGGTGTGAATGTGATGCATGACTTTGTGATTCTGAAAGATGAGCAAATGCCGTGTTGTTTCTTGCTTGGTGTGGACTTTATGAGGATCAATGATTTGTCTTTGGATGCTGATAAGGATTGTATCATGAAAGGTGAATGTGAGGTGATGAGGTGAATGAGTGCACAAAGAATGTTGTCAAACTTTCCGGTATGATAAAATTGGTCATGGATGATAAGAATGAGATTTTAAGTCATTATGATATTCTAGAGATGCAAGAGATGTGTCCTTTTGTCAGCAAGTTAAGAGGTATGTGATGATGCATGTTGATTTGAATGAATGGCCAATGTTTTTGTTGTTTGTATGGATGTTGTATATTTTGTGAGGCATACATAAGAAGGATGGGAATGATATTATGTATGTACCTGTGATGTCCTTGGTTGGTATGATTGGTCTGGTGAAATTTGTGCATGATAAATATGGGCATATGGGTAAGTATAAGCTGTGGGAGTGTATGAAGGAGTGTGTGTTCCATCCGTTTCTGGTGTTGCGACTACATGTGAGAGGTGTCAGAAGCAAAAGGTGCAAGGTGTGCAGTGCAAATGAAGCCACTGATGTTGATGCGAAAGAACCGTTTGAAATGGTGGTGATTGATTGTGTGTCTTTACCACGTACAAGTGCTGGGAATGTTCGTATGGTTGTTATGGTTGATCATAAAAGTAAGTTTGAGTATGCAGCACCTGTGAGAGATAAATGAGTGTGACTGTTGTGCGTGTGGTTGAGCAGGTGTTTCTTCCTATGTGTGTTTGGAAGTCTAGGAGATTACTGAGTGAGAGAGAGAGAGATTGAGTGTCTGCATATGCAGGTGCGTGATTTGACTGATATGAGTAGGCGAGTGAGTGAGCTTCCTATGGCTGATTTTTCTGGTTTTGTAAACAGTATGAATGATGGTGTGTTTGGGCTGAATGAACCTAGTGTGGCTGATTTCTCTGGTTTTACGAATGGTAAGAGTAGAGGCGAGTTTGATGTGGAGAATGATGAGATGACTGAAGGGGTGTCCTGTGTAGCCGCTGAGAGTAGAGGGAATGTGTGATTTGTCTGTTTCCCAAGTGTGTACCTTGAGTTGGATGAGAGCTGTTAGTGAGGAGCTGATGAATGGGGGTATGAAGAGTGAAGGTTCTGACCAGAAGAGTATAAAAGAGTTTTGTTGAGAGATGGGAGAGCTAGCAATGAATGCTAAGAGTATGGTGGACAATATGGTCGATAATGATGAGGAGACTGATGAATGACTACTACAGATTGCTACACGTAGCCAGGGACCTGTAGACTAGTGTGAATGGGTGCAGAAGGGTGCAATTGAGTATATAAAGTACCATGAGTGAGGATTGAGAGTATATTGTGAGTGACTGTGGTCAAATGGCCTATGCGCATAAATATTCACACTTTCACTCTTCTCCATGCGAGCCTTCTCAAATTCATTCACCCTTTTATACTTTGCACTCTTTCATTCGTTTGACTTGCCCAATCAATCAGTTCTTCGCCACCTCATACTTTGGCTCACCCACACTCATGATCACACAGAAAAACTCTAGCACCTTCCCTTTCATGCACTCACCCAATATCCCTTATTCTCCGGGTACTTGACCTTACAATAATGCTCAAATTCCCTGAAGAATTCATCCACATTCTTCCCACCATGCAACCTAAACTTATCAACCTTTGGCACTTTCCTTATCAAAATACCTTCCCCACATTCACTTCACTCTCACTTATACATTTACTCTCTTCTTCATCCGATTACAAGTCCACACTTTTCCCTTTCACCTTCCGATCCTTCCCCTTTGATCCAGTCTTCCTTCCTCTTCCATTCTCCGTCCTACCTATCACTCACAATCATCCTGTCCACTCTAGACTCACACACACTACCATTGATCCCATTAGTCTTATCCCCTTCAGTCAGAGCAGGGGTCAGGGTCAGGGTCAAGGGTCCTGGGGCCGGTCCTGACCCCTTCATCATGTCATAGAGGTCCTGCATCCTTTGGTCGACCTGCTTCTGTCTCTCATCCATCTTCACCTTCATCCAATCAGTCTCTTCAATCATACCCACCATATCACTTTTCAATCCCACAATCATGCTCCTTAACATCACACATTCCTCCTCTTTCTGTCTCAGCTCCAGCCTCAGTCTCACAATCTCATCATGGAGGCCCTGTTCCACAGAAGCCATCCTCCCAGGTTAGTAATAAAGGACAGAAGGAAAAAACAATCAACTATGTCCAATCCGATGATGAACAGCAATTCAATCCTGTCATGCTCCCAGTTTTGAAATCTCACGTCCCTATTCGGGCCACAAACCTAGACTAACCCCAATCTATACAACCCGTTTCCTACACTAAGTCGGACATGAGAAAGCGAGGGAGAAATGAAACATTGTATATACAGTCCTTTATTTACAAAAAAATATGGGGTAATTATATTTGAGATCTCGTTAATTATATGTAGATGAATAAAAAAATGATAGATAAATTTACAATTACAAACATGTTATAAATATATATAAAAAAAAATCAATCCTATCATCAAATAAAATATTTATAAATATAACTAAACAAACTAGCAACCAAAAATACAAAATTCGGTGCACCAATCTTAAGGGTCTGGCGCCTCTGAGCTTGATATAATAATGAGATCTGGTTGCGGTATTGAGGCTATATAAAACTCTCCATCCAACGAAATACAAAGTATGGACAATTACACTATTACTCCAAATCCTACACTCTCAGCCACTCTTTACAAATTGCAGAATTAAATTTTGGAGTTCTTATCAAAATAATAGAGTGGCTTTTTGTTAAATAAAAGAATTTTAGCAAAGAAACTATTTTGTTTTAAATATAATGATATATCAAAACTACGTGCTTGTATTGGAAAATGGGTGGGAGAATGGCCCTACAAACACACACACATTTGCTCCATCACAACATTAGCTAAAGCTCTCCTCTGATGGAGCATGTTACCATCAGTGGAGTGAATAACCAGGAAGCGTTTGAAGCCAGCAGGCTCAAAAATGCCGGGTAGTCTCTGAATGAGGGGCCCCAACGTAATCGAGGCTCCGCTCCGTGCACTTGTAATTTTGGTCTTTGTCAGGGACTCTGCACCCGGGGGGCGGTGGGGTGGGATGTGCCGATCTTGGCTTGGTCACTTACCAAAACTACGTGCTTGTTTGCAATATAATATATGAAACTAAGTTCTGGAGAGGAAAAAGAACATTTTAAACAAAAAAGGAAATAAATAATATATATATATATATATATAAACATCTCTCCATTCACACACACATTTTTACAGAGGGAGGGAGAGGGTATTGGAAAAGGGGTGGGAGAATGGCCCTACAAACACACTCACATTTGTTCCACCACAACACTAGCTAAAGCTCTCCTGTGATGGAGCATGTTGCCATCAGTGGAGTGAATAACCAGGAAGCGTTTGAAGCCAGCGGGATCAAAAATGCCGGGTAGTCTCTGAATGAGGGACCCTGAAGTAATCGAGACTCCACTCTGTGCACTTTTTTTTTCTTTCTTTTTTTCTTAGGGAAGGAGAGTAGGGAATGAACCCGCTTCTCCCCTCCACTGACAGGAGCTCCCAAGCCAGATGGACCGGCCTCAGCAAGGTCCTTCTCTGAAGTGTAGAAGGTCCTGGTGGTTGCGGGGCCACCGGCCGGAGGAGGAGATGCCTCCCCTCTTTCTACTGCCTTGGAGACCCGAGCCATTTGAGGAGGACCTTGCATAAGGGTAGACTCGAGTTCGGTGCTTGGCACAGAGCGCGGATTCAACCCCATGGAAGGCCTTACTGTCTGAGGCTGGGTTACCTCAAGGACCATATCTATCTCAGGCAAGGGGGGTGGGGCTCCATTTGGCCAACCCTCCCCAGGACATCACAGGTCCCATTGGTAGCGGTGTCACGAGTCGAGTATGGGGAGACACAGGCCTTGACCCCAGCTAAAGTCAGTATATGAGACAGCAGGTCTCTGGAGGGAAGTGGCAGATGGGCCCTATCTTCCCTCTCCCCCCCTAAGGGGGTTTGCCATACCGAGCCGCTTCAATGGGGAGTGTTCGGTTATGGGCTGCCTGCTGGCTTTCTTGGCAGTACCCTTGGAAAGTAAAGGGGAAACTGCCGCTGGAAAGGAGGCAGGGGAAACTGCCGCTGGAAAGAGGGAGGCACCCGAGGGCACCTCCAGACAAATGGGCAAGGGGGAGTTCCCTACACCGGTAGGCAAAGGAGAGGAGTAAGCCTCCTCTCCGGTTAAAGAGATTTGGAGGGTCTCCTGTGAAAGTATAGGGGGGGAGGGATGACCTCCATTCTTTCAGTGGAGCTGACAAGGGCAGCTCCAATGGTAGACGGGAAGAAATTAAGGGGATTTTTTATTAGACTCATCATTGTACATGGTGACCCTTTTTTATTTACGGGATGAAATCAGGCAAATTTCAAAAACACTTGCCAGGTGACCATCTAAGATTTTCTTCATTTTTGGATATGTTGAAACATGTCATAAAAGAACTTTACATGCAAAACTATAGCTATGTACCTCAAACAGTTCCGGAGATATGGCTCACATAATTTGAGGGGCTTTTTAGAGACTAAGTTGATTTTTCAAAATCGCCGACTTTCAACAGTAATTGTGTAGAGTATGGCTGGATCCGAGTCCTAGCTTATTTTTGGCTATTTTTCCTAGCTACTTTTTCTGAGCTGAAATCTTTATGGACAAAGTTTATGGCAATTTCCTATTATATACTGGGGGGCTGTGCCCCCAGACCCCCTCAAATGATTGAAATCTCAGGATCATCGTAGGCCCATCCTCCCAATGAGCCGATCCTCAAAATAAGCTATGCTTACCTTAGTCAAAAATAAGAGGCTAGGGAGCTTAGAGCTCATAAGGGTTGCCTCTTCTCAATTGCACTTGAACGTAATCATCATAACAGTTCTTAAATATGTTAACAGATGTACTATTGATTACATTCTCCGGTAATTTATTCCATTTGTTCACTATCCGAGCACTAAAGAAATTGTTCATTTTTGTTGTACTGTGTCTTGGTTTGGATAGTTTGAGTCTGTGGCCTCTTGTGTCCATTCTGCTATTGTTGTCACTGTGTATGATGTGGATGAACTGGTGAGGGTCAACATTTTTGTAACCATTCAAAATCTTAAAAACTTCAATCATGTCACCCTGAGTCCTATGTTGTTCCAGTGTGGTTAACCCCAGTTCCTGGAGACGCTCCTCATAAGGCCTGTTGTACAGTTTGGGGACAATCTTTATCGCTCTTCTTTGTACATTTTCCAACTTGATTATATCCTCTCTCCCTTGAGGCAACCATGCCTGAACAGCATACTCCATTAGTGGTCTAATCAGGGCTTGGTATAATGCCAGGAACATCTCCTTATCTATATAAGTAAAGGTCTTCTTAACTCTTCCCAGCATTTGGTTTGCTCGTGCGGCTACTTTGGACACATTCAATCCCGGTTTTAAGTCGTCAGTAATAAATACTCCAAAATCTTTTTCCGCTGTCGTTGTGGTCAGAACCCTTCCTCTCATGGTGTAATCTGATTCCTCATTCCCTGGACCAACATGCATCACTTTGCATTTTTCTTCATTGAAGTCGATCAGCCACTTGTCGCTCCAAATCTGTAGCCTCTCAAAATCATCCTGCAACAATGTTGTATCCCTGGCTGTAGCAAGTCGCCTGTAAATTTTTGCATCATCCATGAAGAGTTTGCCGGTAAACAGGATTTCATCTAAAATGTCATTTATATAAATCAAGAAGAGCATGGGACCCAGTAAACTGCCCTGAGGGACCCCACTCAACACACGCACCAGTTGGAGAAGGTCCCATTCACCCCAACCCTCTGTTTCCTGTTTGTTAGAAATGCCTCAATCCATTTAATAATTTCTCCTTGTATACCCACTGCATATAGTTTGGTTAGAAGACGTCTATGAGGGACTGTGTCAAATGCCTTACAGCAATCCAAATAAATGATGTCCACACTGTCTTGTTCATCAATTGTCTTATGAATTTCCTGCAAATATTCTAGTAGTTGTGTGAGGCAAGATTTCTTAGTCCTAAATCCATGTTGTTGTTTACTAAGTAGGTTCTGTGTCTCAAGGTGGTCAACAATTCTTTTTCTTAATAGTTTTTCAAGCAGCTTGCATGGCACAGAGGTCAGGCTGACTGGTCGCTAATTAAGGGGTTGGGTCTTCTGTCCCTTCTTAAAAATCAGGGTGATATTAGCAGATCTCCAGTCCTCCGGCACCTCCCCCACAGCAATGGACTGTTTAAAAATAATCCATAAAGGTTCACCTAGGTAACAGCTACACTCCTTCAGCACATTTGGATGTATTCCGTCAGGACCAGGGGCAGAATAATATTTTAAGTCCTCACTTCATCTATAGTTAATTCACACTCCTGCAAGGATCTGTCATTGTCCAATTCATATATATTAGGTATGTTGGTCACGTCCTCCCTTCTAAATACCTTTTGGAATTCCTTGTTCAGGAGTTCGCACACTTCCATTGTAGTGGTTGTCAGTGATCCATCCGGTCTTTTCAATTGGGTGACTTCTTCCTTGATAGTTGTCTTACTTCGAGCATATGCATAAAAAGGTCTTGAATTATTCTTCAGTTCCCTTGCCAAATTTCTTTTGAAATAGTATTTTGCATTACGTATTGCAGTTGTACACAAGTTCCTCTTGACACAGTAGTTTCTGTAGCTCCCTCTTGACTTTCTCCTTCTGTACTTCTGCCACGCTTCTTCCTTTGCTTCAATTTTCTTCTTAACATGTTCTGTCATACATTTTGGTTTACGTGTCCCGTAAATGGTTGTTGTTTGTTTTAATATAAATCTTCTAATTCCTTCCTCATAAGTTTCTTTAAATTTTCTTCCACTTAACTGATATTGGATTGTTGTTTAGGAAATAGCCCCAATCAATCCCACTGAGGTATTCATTCAGTCCTACATAGTCTCCCTTATAATAATAATTTATTTTTTCCACTACTGGTTCATCCACCACTCTGTTTGTTTCTAGATTAAAATTAAAAACCATTACCGAATGGTCGCTTGTACCTAAGGGTGAAGTATACTCAAGATCGTCAACTTCCATTTCATTTTTGGATAGTACAAGGTCAAGGAGAGATGGGTTATTAGTACCTCAAGCCTGAGTGAATTGAGTCACATCTTGGTAAAGAAATGCATCCTGACATCAGTTGTAGAATTTAAACTGCTCACTCCCGAGTCCACCTGTCACATTATGATTGAGCCAATCAATTTCTCTGTACTTAAAATCCTCACACAATAAAATTTGACCATCTCCATAATTGCAAATCCTTGTAATGGCTGTTTTGATGTTCTCATTGTAGTTACATGGTGCACCAGGTGGTCTGTAGTAGCACCCCACTAAATTTTGGGGTTCCTATGGATATTTCACATAATTTAGCTTCAATATTTTCGTGGCATCCATCTTCCATATCCACTGATGAAAGACTCTTGTGAATCATCACGAGTAGAACGAACAAACCATTGGATATAAAACTTGGTTTGTTATTTCCATTGCTTTTAACGACCAACCTCCTCCGTTTGTTCCTCTGTCTTTCCTGTAGATATAGTCAGTGGTATTTGAATTTAGATTCAGTGACAAATACAACATGTGGATCATATTCCCCAATTACTAAATCCAAGGAATCACTTTTTCCACGATTGCACAACCCATCAGCATTTATATATACACATTTAATACTATTTAAACTATTCATTACCCTATTTACATTTTCCTTCATCTTGTGGTTTAGTCCTCCTGCGCCTGAGGTCTGTCCGCCCCCCCAATCCTCGACCAGGATAAAACAACCTCTCTTTATAATCCACTTTCTTTCCCTTTTATCAAGGTTATTCTTCTTTTCATCTAGAGTTGTGCTGATTCCAAAATTTTTGCTGATGCCGATTCTGCCTAATATTTGTTTTTAGTGTATTATGCTTAATTTATTAGATACTTTATAATTAGCTTCCATAACTATATTACTCAACTGTTAGGCTGTTGGAAGCTTGGAACTTGGAAGCCAATAGACAAAGCAATGGAGTATTTTTTAGTGTTTTTTTTTTTTTTACTTTTCAATAGCCATTGAGTTTATGGAATTTTATAGCTTTTGATGGAAGGTTTTAGGATACAAAATGAATATGGATCTGTACAGAATTTATTTCATTTCCTTTCATATTAGGAATAGCCTCTATACCAAACAGCAACAAAAAATATATTTCTGTGATTCATCCATATTCCATGACTTGAGAGTTAAAGCCTACAGCCAGTTTAGACTTTTCTAAATTTAAAAAACATGCTTCCAATCACCATTATTTAGTATTTACTTAACATTTTTAATGTTAAAAATATGATTTCAAATAGAATCATTCTGTGGTTTTTGATTTGGTGCTAGTTAAAAAATGAAAATATTCTAACTAATAACAAAGGAACTGTCGTACCTAAACTGCAAAACGAATTTATATTTTGTTTAGCAATCTAGTTATTCACTTCCTTTCTTACAAGATAGAACACTTTCATTTTTCAACTTGCCACAAAAAATAAAAAATACAGTATATTGAGTATTTATTTTTCAACTAGCTTCAGAAAAAAATACAAAATATTTAGAATTCAAAATTAAAAACACGTAAATTGAAATTTAATAACATTAATATTTCTCCTGTTTCTGGAGTAAGATGGTTACAATGTGGCATGAAGATGATAACGGTGGAGATGAAAGCATTTTATTGGCAACTTTTCCAACCCCAAGAAATGCATTTATGTTTGCTTTCCACCAAAGTAGTGGATCTGTATCTCGTGGTTCCAATTGTAGCGAGCAATATTTCTCAAATTCATTTCTAACAGCATGTGAAGATGAAAATTGCCAGTGAAGTTTCTTCTTGTTTTCCTTTTAAACATTTGTGGTGGTACTTGACTCTGCTGATGCTATCAAATCATTCAAACACGAGTCAAAGTCAAAAAGATCGGCACTTGCTCCAGCTTCCTCATTTTTTATTTTCATTTGCAGGTTCTATGTCATTGGAGGCAGAGGTTACAATCTCGTCAAAGTCTTCATAATTCTCTTTATCATTATGCATTTTCATATGAGTGTCAGTCAAATAATTCTGGATTGAAATGAAATGAGTCTTTGAACCTTCTACAGAACATTTGAAAAGACCTTTTTTATATCTTGGATCCAACATAGTCGCTGCTATTAAGATCTTTGTTTGCTTCATACTTAGCAAATCTGCTGTCCATTGATATTGAGATTGCGCTGACCGTGCTACCCAATTAATTTCTGAAGCATTGGCTGTCCTTCCACTCAGCCTGAAAAAATAAATTAAAAGAATTGCATTGATACTTTGTAATTTGTAGGTTGCGAACAAAGGCAGTAATAAATAATTAATATCTGAGACAAATGTGCGTTCAGTACCGTAGATAAAGAAGCTGAAGAACTTTACCTATTTAATATTTATTAACTGGCTACATGGTAAAATATTAAACTATAAATCATAATTGTAATAAATAATTAATTTATATAATATAATGTAATAAATAATTACAGTTATTATCTGACAGAGTTAACCCGTCACAGATTAACAACTGAAAATTGAACTGTCAATTATAATTGTATTGTTAACAAACTCCTCCCAACATTTATCTATTTGCTTGATATTAAAGAAAAAACTGTGCTTCCGTGGAAGATATTTTATCTCTTTTGCAGAGACTTTTTTAATATTATTTATTTCCATATTCTTACTTTACTAACAATTTCAGGTCACGTACAAGGCTGAAGATGAAGGTGTATCCCCTTTGTAACCACTATCCAGAAATAAAAAAAGAAAAATATATAAAAATAAAAAAAATTTCAAGAGATAAAATATCTTCCAGTTAAAAAAGGGATTTGCCAACATCTAGAGAGGGAGGGGTTAATCAGCGATGCTCAGCATGGGTTTAGATCAGGTACATCATGTTTGACTAACTTACTAGACTTTCTGGAGTTTGTAACAGATCAAGTAGATAAGGGAGAGAATGTAGATATAATTTACTTAGATTTTAGTAAAGCATTTGATAAGGTACCACATAGGAGACTAGTTCATAAATTAAAAATGATTGGGATATGTGGGGGTGTTTCTAATTGGAAAGCTGAGTGGCTGAAAGACAGGAAGCAAAGGGTAGTGCTAAATGGTGTAAAGTCAGAGTGGAAGGATGTTATCAGTGGGGTTCCTCAGGGATCAGTTTTCGGTCCATTATTATTTGTCATCTATATAAACGATCTTGGGGAGGCAGTTAATAATAAAGTGTCAATTTTCGCGGATGATACCAAATTAGCAGCTGTAGTTAAAGATATTAATGATAATTTTAAAGTGCAGGGGAATTTAAATAAATTGTTATCCTGGGCACATAAGTGGCAAATGACTTTCAACCTTGATAAGTGCAAAGTTATTAACATGGGAAAAGATAATAGAGAATTTAACTATGAAATGGATGGGCATTGGCTGAGCTCAGTAGAGGATGAGAAAGATCTAGGAGTAGTAATAGATAAGTCATTAAGGTTTTCTAAGCAGTGTATTGAAGCAAGAAATAGGGCAAATAGAGTGCTGGGTTTTATTAAGAGAAATGTCAGTTACAAAAGTAAGGAGGTTATTCTTAAACTCTATAACTCTTATGTTAGGCCACATCTAGAGTACTGTATACAGACATGGTCCCCACATTTTAGACACGATATTAACCTTCTTGAGTCAGTGCAACAGAGGGCAACAAAGATTATTCCTTCCCTGAGGCACCTTGAATATATAGATAGACTGAGGGTATTAAATATGTTCTCGTTCAAAAGGAGGTGTGTGAGAGGGGATATGATTGAGCTGTTTAAAATTTTTCTGGGATAGATAAATTGGATGTTAGCAAGTTTTTTGAGTTAGATGATGGTACTCGGACTAGAGGTCACCACTTGAAAATTAAAAAGCAAGGGTGTAGGTTGGATTTAAGAAAATATTTTTTCACCAATAGAGTGGTAGACTTCTGGAACAAATTGCCGCAGAGGGTAGTAGGTAGTCCAAATCTAAATGTATTTAAGAGTAGGTTGGATGAGTTTATGCGAAGGGAAGGTTGTGATGGTTCCTAAATTTTGTATATATTAATATTGTTTGTATATATCTATAGCTGCATGATTTAGTTCTTGACAAGCCTTGATTGGTGATACCCTTGTTTCTGGATGCAATCCTCTGGATGTAGTTTTCCTGGGAGTTTGGATGCCTTAAAAAAGAGGCCGTTTGACTTGGATGACCTATGATGAGCCCTTGTGGCTTTTGTCATCTGTTATATTATATTGTGGGGGACTTTGATTTTGTCTTCCCCTGGTGATGGTGCTTTTTGTGGGTGGGTTTTGATGGAGGCGGATGACCTTTGATAGACCCTTGTGGCTTTTGTCATCGGTGAAATTATGTTATGTTATGTTATGTTTATCTCTTTCTCAAAGAAAGCTTATTGATTGATTGCTAGTAAATTTTAGCAATATATATATATTATATATATTATATATATTATATATATATATATATATATATATATATATATATATATATATATATATATATATATATATATATATATATATATATATATATATATATATATGAATGCAATGTCCCACAGGAAAAAATGAAAAGGTGTTTCCAAGTACTTTCAAACTTTATTAAGTTCCTTATCAAGGATAACTAAAAGAAATAGTATTACATTAGAGGTATATATATGAAAGAAAAGTATGAAAGACCGCCTCAAAAACAAGAAATCACGAATGAGGAAGAGGGAAGGTAAAAAAACACATTAAGAATTACAAGAAGCAGGTAGTAAGGTCAAACCAAGTCGAAGGAAAGGGTCACAGATTCAAAGAAATGGAGATAGCCTAACGAGGAAGATTATAAGACACAATGAGCAAAAGGGGGAAAAAATACAAAGTACAAAACAAAGCAGTGACAATTAAAAAATAAAAAATAATAAAAAATTAAAATAAAATAGGGGCCACATAACTAAAGAATGTATATAAAAAAAACTAGGAACGCAAGACAAAACTAATTTCTTTGAGTATTAATCTTTTAATTATAGCATCTATTTTATATAAAGCAGGGGAAAGGTTAAAATTATCACATTGGCTTATAAAAGCACATTCAATGATATTCCTTTTTATATGTTCATTGGAACGATAAGTAAATTTGGCCGAGTTCCAGTTAATTAAATGGTTCTTATCTGACATAAGGACAAAGAAAGCACTTATCTTCCCCTCTTCGGACATTATATTTATGTTTTGCACTTTATATTTTTCCACCCTTTTGCTCATCGTGTCTTATAATCTCCCTCGTTAGGCTATCTCCATTTCTTTGAATCTGTTACCCTTTCCTTCGACTTAGTTTGACCTTACTACCTGCTTCTTGTAATTCTTAATGTGTTTTTTTTACCTTCCCCCTTCCCTCTTCCTCATTGGTGATTTCTTGTTTTTGAGGCGGTCTTTCATACTTTTCGTATATATACCTCTAATGTAATACTATTTCTTTTAGTTATCCTTGATAAGGAACTTAATAAAGTTTAAAAGTACTTGTAAACACCTTTTCATTTTTTCCTGCGGGACATTGCATTCATTTGCCACCCTCACGTGATACTTTGCGAGTTTTTCATTTCATATATATATATATATATATATATATATATATATATATATATATATATATATATATATATATATATATATATATATATATATATATATATATATATATATATATCATATTACCTTTGTGTTGTTGGATGAAAAAATTTGAGCAGGCTTGAGCTCTGCCAATTAGTGCCCATTTGTTGGCATCAAGTACTGGCAAATTTGGGACTTCTGCACAGTAGTTAGCAATTGCAATTTTTTGTTCGAATATTCGTTCAAGGATGAGGTTACATCTTGAATCAACTTATGTTTGGGCAAATTATGCTGCATTTGAAGCTTTTCAAGCTTAGTGTTAATTATGTTAATTATGTTAAGTGATTAAAATGCCCTGTTATTTGGTGGCAATTTGCAATTATGTCCTTAATCATTCGCTATTCGAATATTGCATCATGTATGATCAATTAGTTGGTGTGAAGAAAACAGTTAAGACTGTTAAAGCCAATACTTGAAATTCACTTCACCATATTAGCTGCATTGTCATGAACGATCATGTAGACTTTGTAAGGGAGGATTTTGTAATCATTGACTACATCTTGAACAGTATCACATATGCTAGTTGCAGTATGTGAATCTGGGAATGGATTCACTCGTAAGACAACTAATGACTGGTTGAAATTTTCATCAATGTAATTTGCCAGTAAGCTAAAAAGAATGAAATAGAAATACCATCAAAGATTTTTAATTTTTAGTTTAATCTAAACTATCTAATATTAATAGCATGAAATAAGTTAAAAACCTAATTTGTTGAACTTGAAATAACTCATGATTTAACATTACTTAACATAGTTATTAAATAACAACTCTGTACATTATTTGAGTAAGCAATCTTGATAGCGATTAAAATTTGAAACTTAGAAGCTTGTTGATTATTACCTGATAAATGATGCATCACCATTGTTCATCCAGATGTCTGTGGTAAAGCTCATGTTACTTGCTTCATTAATCCTGCTTTGGATTTTGGTCATTACTTTGGTATGCAAACTGGGAATAATATTGGAACTAAAATATTTTCTGGAGGGCAGTTGATAATTGGGTTTCAGCAGTTTCATAAGTCTTGTAAATCCAATATCTTCAACAATTGAAAATGGCTGTGAGTCTAGTGCTATCATCTCACCAATAGCAGTATGAATTGTTTTGGATTGATCACTGTTTATGTCCCAAATCTTCTTGAGCTCAAGGGTTTCTTCTAATGTTATTTGCAATTCTGAATGCGAACTGCTTGCTGTTGATGGCCTGCAATCACCTTTGGTCTTCTTCTTTGCAGTGATGTAATCACTCATTGTGTGTTTTTGTGCAGTTTGAGCATGCACCTGTGCCTGTAACTCCTCCTTTTGCTCCAGCTGCTCCTGATGTTAAGTCCTCAAATGTTTTTGCATATTGGTGGTAGTAAAATAATTTTTTCCATTCTTATTATCTGGTGACAATATTTTGTTACATATTGTACAGGTGACTTTTGTTTGGTCATCTTCATTTACAGCAAATAATCGCCACACAACACTCTTGGTTTGTCCTTTGTGAGCCATTATGGAAACAATTAACTGTTCAATGAGGCACTAAAATGAAATTTTCCTGAAAAATGTATTATAGTATGAATTATTAATGTACAAATATATTAGATTGCATCTATGTCTGAGAACCAGTGTGTGGGTGTGAGTGTGTGTGAGACTAACACATGCACACAAACGCAATGAATTTATATATATATATATATATTATAATAAAGTTGTAGCTCCTGTCTGTCTGTGTCTGTTTGTCTGTTTCTTAACGAACTCCTCCTGCGATTTTGGAGATAACCCCATGACCATATATATTCTGAAAGTACACGACTCGGGATAAATTGATGTGTATTTAAAAAGAAAGCAACTGCTCCTGGGTTACTGGTACTCTCTTCATAGAATCGCAATATTTCCACATAGACCTAGGCTAGCCTATGACCAAAGACCTAAGCCAAACCACCTTTGGGGCAGGTCAGTAAGATAAGTGATAAAGGTAATTTTTCAACCTTTTGGTGATCTGGTTGATAAAGAAATTTCACCGGCCACAGCTATATGGATACTGTCTACTAATCTACAGCCACTAGCCTAGCCCTAACCATACCCAACCTAACCTTCACAGGCGAACCGGTCAGAAGCTCACCAAATATCTAACACGGTGCTGCAGCCCTGTAAACCACCCCCTCCTGAATAAGGAGGGGGTGGTTTACAGGGGTGGCTAGGGCCTACTGGTCAGAATTTCTAAGCTAAGGCTACTAGCCTAACCTAGCCCAGTCAAAATAAATCTTTATGGGCAAACCAGTCACTAACTCAACATAATTCTTAGACAGGGAGTGCTGTCCCCAACTGTAACCCCCTTCCCCACTATATTGTTCATATTTAATATATCAGGCCATTAAAGGAAAGGAAAAAAAAAGGCCAATAAATAAAATAAAGTAAAAAATAAATAAACTAAGCAGAAGGTGGGTAAATTTCCTTATCAAGGAATTGATAAATGACACGATTTTCCAGGATGGTAGATTTCTTAAAACACAGAACAATGGCATCATGTACAGTGAAATAAGGTTACAGTCCTGACAGGGAACTATCATCCATTGTGCAAAAGGAAGAGAACATAAAAGTATTCACGAAAGTAAAATTGAAAAAGGGGACCAATCAAACTATTGAAAAAATGGGAAAGTCAAGTATAAAAGCCAATTTTGGAAATCCCTATAAAATCTATATACTTTTTCATTGTTTTAAAGTGGTGATAATGACAAAATACACCATTTTTATCGACAGCGTGCATTACAGATAGTAGTTTGGAATACAGTGGGTTTTTTTTGTTTTTTTTTTTCCATTACCTCAAAGTCATCGAAACACTGAAGAAATGTAGGATTATAGCCCTTTCCAAACTTGGCTCAGAAACAGGTATTGGGCACACTATTCTTGACTCACTCGCAAGATAAGGGCCTGTTATTAAGAGCGCATAGGCTGAGCATTGCAAAAAAATTTATTCCCATCATTAATTGATAATGGCATTACTAACATTTTGACATAGCATCGTTGGTCTCTCATTAGCCTAGAAATCTTTTTTATAATTACGATCAATTTTTTTTTTTTTGGGGGGGGGATTAGACCAGGTAAGAGTGCTTCAAGGGATGGCCATTTACCACCCGACTCAAATTTTACTCTTCCAGGTGATCTCATATCTATTATGCAATACACCAGTGGCTCTGGTGGATCTGAGGGAAATGCATAAGGCGCTGGCGAAGGGGGATGTTTCCTACGGGAGGGGCACTCTGCCTAAACTAACCTAACCTCTCTCTTTAAATTAACTAGGTTAACAATCAGCACCAAAACAAAACTTCTTTTTTCACCCTCTGATGGGTTGAATACCTTCAATTAGCCACATACAAAAATTCTAACCCAAATTTATCATGCTATTGTGTTTCTCTATCCTTGAATGATTTGGCAATAATTTATCTTATTCGACAAGGGGCAAAACGACTAACTAATTATTTTGGGGGGGTGGGGGGCGTTCATTTATAAGCCTCTTTTTTTTCTTTTTTTTTAAGGGGCTATCTGGCGACTGCCGACAGGCATAAGTCGCCGTAAAAAACAGCCTAGTTCTAGGCTACTTTAAAAAATTAAACAGAAAACAATAAAAAGAAATAACAATAACAAAGCAATAACAAAAACAATTACAAAAACAACAACAACAATTAAATCGGGTTAAATAAAAGGGAGAAGGCCGGCCTCCCCCAAAAAGTCAATAAGTCCACCAGTCAAAGGACATGCACTCGTCCCGAGCACAAGGGACAGGCGGTAGCGACCCCGCCCATCCCGGTACCAGGATAGGTGTCGTGCGCGAAGATCACCCAGACTGGGACATTCGACAAGAATGTGCCGAACAGTCTGGGATACGACGCAGTCGTTGCAATAGGGCGCAGGCGAGCGCTCCATCAGATAGCGATGCGTCACACGAGTGTGCCCGATTCGGAGACGACAGAAAGCAACCTGAAGCCGCCGCGGCATTGGGGGATAGGTCCATGGGAACAGTCGCGGCGCAATGGCACGCAACTTTAAGTTCCCCTCGACCGTCTCCCATCTTCTTTGCCAAGCAGTCCGAAGAGCTGCCCGTATTCCTGCCATGTAGTCAGTGTGAGGAAGAGCCAAACGCTGGTCCAGTCGCAGAGTCCTCGCGGACTCTTTGGCGCCCTCATTCCCCGCAATTCCTACATGTCCAGGAACCCAGCAGAAGATAATCTCGACATCTGCCCGGCTCGCCAAAACCGTGGCGTCACGGATTTCGCGAACCAGGGGATGCGGAGATTCCAATGCCCCGAGAGCACTCAGGGCGCTTTGTGAGTCGCTATAGATCACAATCCGGTCTCCGAACCGGGCACGTCGCGTAATCTCCCGTACCGAGTGGTGTATTGCCACCAGCTCGGCCGTGAAGACAGACGCAGCGCCCGGTAGAGCCCCGCTGACTTCAAACAGAGGGGATACGGCGTGGAAGCCGACCCCCTCTTGGGACTTGGAGCCATCCGTATACACTGGCACGGTACCAGCGTGACACGATGTGTGCTCCAAAAAGGTCGAACGCAATACTCCCGGCGCAGTACAAGCTTTGGGAGCAGAGGCGTGGCTACAAATAGCCAAATGTGGTACCCTCCAGGGTGGCGTCCTGGGCAGAACCAGGGGCGCCACCGGCCCGAGAGCTATATCTACCTCTCGAAGGAGTTTCCTGGCCCTAAACCCAAAGGGCTTAGGGTATGACTGGCGTCTCTCGGCGGCATAGGCACCATCGAGATCAGCTGCGGATGCAGTGAGAGCTGTTGGCGACTGAGGGAGGCGCCGGGCTCGCGTGTACAGGCGAGTGATGCACTGCACGCGGCGCAGAGCGAGTGGCATCTCCCCAGCATCGACCAACAGGCTCTCAATGGGGGAAGTGCGGAAGGCACCGGTCGCAAGGCGAAGGCCGGTGTGGTGGATCGAAACCACCTTCCGCAATAAACGCTCGGCTGCGGATGCATAAAACTCGCATCCGTAGTCGAGCTTCGAGCGAACAAAGGATCGAAAAAAAAGTAAGGCAGTAGCCCTATCAGCGCCCCAAGCGCTGAACGTCACGGAACGGAGAATGTCCATGGCGCGGGTACAAGAGACCCTAAGGCTGCGAATATGAGCCTCCCAGGTGAGGCGTCGGTCGAATACAAGACCAAGGAAACGGTGCGACTCAACCACATCCAGGCGCACCCCATTAAGAAACAAATCTGGGTCGGGGTGAAGCCGTGGATGGCGGCAGAAGTGCACCACCTTGGTCTTGGCCAAAGAAAACCGAAACCTGTGCGCTTCGGCATAGCGAGAGACGCGGTTCAATGCCTGTTGGAGTCGACGCTCCAGAGTTGGCATCTGGGCCGCGCCAAAAGAGATCGAAAGGTCGTCCACGTAGAGCCTAGCGAGAACATCTTCCGGCAGCACCGAGGTGATGCCGTTGATGCTCAGGGCAAAGAGTGTGACACTGAGGACACTTCCCTGCGGGACACCCTCTTCCTGCTCCTTTGGGCCGGAGAGGGCTCCCCCCACCCGTACGCGGAATCGACGATCTCGCAAAAATTCAGATATAAAGATTGGGAGGCGTTCCCTCGCCCCCATCGTGTGGAGAGTCTCCATGATACCGTATCGCCATGCGGTATCATAGGCCTTCTCCAGATCAAAAAACACCGTGGCGTAGTGCTGTCTACGAAGGAAAGCCTCGCAGACGGCATTTTCCAGTCGGAGCAGAGCATCCGACGTGGAGTGAAACTTACGGAAGCCGCACTGTGCAGAAGACAGATGGCTTCCGCTGTCCAGGAAATTTGCTAATCTAACATTTACCAATTTCTCCATCAACTTGCACACGCAAGAGGTTAGAGAGATTGGGCGGAAACCGGTCGGAGTAGAGTGATCTCTTCCCGGCTTGCGAAAGGCGAGCACAGTAGCGATTCGCCAGGAGTCTGGGAGAAGACCCTACACCCAGATCCTGTTGAACAAATCTAACAGAAAGGCCATGCCTCGCTCACCCATGTGTCGAAGCATGGCGTACGGGACATCGTCCGGACCATGGGCGGTGTCCGCGCACGAAGCGAGAGCGGAACGCAACTCACTCACAGTAAACTTGTCTAGAAGGGTTCTCCGCCTCTGGAGGTAAAGTCGAGCCGGTGGCCTTCCGCGACATCACAACGTGCATTGAATGTTGGCGGAGCAGCATCACGGCTAGAGAATGCGGAAAAAGCGGTCGCTAAGGATTCCGCCACGGACGCGGGGTCCGAGATTGCGGTCCCATTCTCCTGGAGAACAGGAGGGGGGTCCTGCGAGAACTTGCCCCGAATCCTTTTGACTCGCTTCCACACCTCAGCTAAAGGGGTCTTCCCGTTAACTGAAGACACGTATGCCCGCCAAGAAGAGCGGCGGACGTGCTTCGAAACATACCGGAACCTAGCCCTAGTCCGACGAAATTCAGCGACAGTGAAATCGTTCGGGCGGCGCTTATAGCGCATGTAGGCATAACGCTTCTGTTTGAGGGCCGTCTCACACTCGGCCAACCACCATGGGAGTGGTCGGTGTGCAAAACGGCCAGACGTCCTAGGAATAGTAGTCAGGCCCACGTCGATGAGGTTGCCGGAGAAGAACTCAACGGCCTCATCTACCGACCTAAACTCCTCGACTGAGATAGAGAATTCAGTCATTTCCTGAAATGCAGGCCACCGCGCCCGCGCCAAGCACCACCGAGGTGGTCTCTCAGGCGGCAGTTGCCCTGAAAATGATATTTGAATGGGAAAGTGATCACTACCATGGAGGTCATCGACCACCCCCCAATCAAAATCAGGCTGTGCATCCGAAGAGCACAAAGATAGGTCAAGGCAAGAAAATGAAGCGGTTCTCGGACAGTGATGCGTAAACTCATCCACGTTTAGGACACCCATCTCAAGCTCTTCGATCAGATCGGCAAGGACTTGTCCCCTGGGATTTATGGAGTAATCTCCCCAGAGAGGATGCCTGCCATTCAGATCTCCAAGCAAGAGATAGGGCCTCGGCAACCGTGCCACGACGCGGCGGAAGTCCCCCGCGTCGAAGTCAGCTGACGGTGGAATGTACGCAGAAATGATAGTATACCTCCTATCCAGGTGCAGCTGCACAGCCACTGCCTGAAAGGAGGTATCTAAAGAGAAAGGAAGAACGGAGACATCATGCCGGGTGTAAACCGCACATCCCCCAGCCCGGCCATCCCGCGGTGGTGGGGTCGCAAGACCCTTATACCCCGGGAGGGCAGGCAGCGGGCACGCGCCTAGCATGGTCTCCTGCAAAAAAATAGCTAACGGGGAACGGGACGAGACGAGCCTCCGCAGCTCCTCCCAGTTGGCCCGGAGTCCACGGCAATTCCATTGAAGGAATATGCCCTCCAGGCCTAGCTCGGAGACGCGGGGGCCCTCCTCGAATTGAAGACCCTCACGGGAATGGCCGTACGCTTGCCGGGGGCAGAACCCCGGGCGCTGTTGGCCGGACAAAGCGCTGAAGGCGCTGTCGCCTTCGAGGACTTATTGGGGGAGGTTGGGCTCGCCATGCGAGTCTTTTCCTCCCTCCGCCTCGAAACCTTAGGCGGGCGTTGCGGCTTTGGAGGCGGGGGGGCCCTCTTTTCAAGGAACCACCGTCTCCGAGCCACCCGCTCCACCTCGGGGCGTGGGCGAAGGGGCCGAAGCTCCTTTGTTGCTGTCCTCCTTTCGGGGAACAGCTTTAGGAACCCTGGAAGATGGCCTAGCGACCATTTTCAGGGGTGTTGCCTCCTGTGAGTCTAACGACTCTGTGGAGGCGCGTGGCCGTTTCGCCTTACGGGAAACGGTCACGCTGGGGGAAGAGGGGGGAGCCCTGGTTTTAGCCGGGGCTGGGTGTGAACCCTTTTTGCCGCCAGCTCTACCAGGGGAGCGCCCGGGTGTAGTAGAGCCTGCAGAAGGGCTCCGAATGGGCGTGGAAACAACCGTGCTCGTTGGCCTGGATGGGCCAGGAGCAGAGGGTGCTTTTCTAACAAATGAGGCATATGACGTCCAAGGCAGAGCCGGGCACGCCAGGACCAAGTCCTTAGCCTCGCGGAATGAGAGTCGATCCTGGGCCTGAACGGCCAGGATTTCTTTCTCAAGGAGATATGCACCACATTGCTTCGAAGAAGCAGGGTGCGGCTCTCCGCAATTGACACACTTGGCCACACACGATTTGGACTTATCGTGTGCGACCTTGGAGCAATTTACACAGACTTCGGGTGACCCCGATTTTGCACGTCTACATGATCGATTCGTGTGGCCGAAGCGGTGACAGTAATAGCACCGCCGCGGCAGTGGCACGAATGCCTTCACGCGGTAGCGGTACCAACCGGCACGCACCGACTCAGGGAGCTTGTCACAGTCGAACGTGACGAAGAGTGTAGGGGTGGGTCTCGAGGCCCCTCCCTGTTTTCTCATCACACGTTCAACCTTGACCGCCCCATGGTCGGCCAGCTCTAGGGTGATGTCTTCTATGGAGTAGTCAACGAGTTCCCTCGCATAAACTACTCCTTTCACAAAGTTCATGGTAGAGTGCGGCGTCACACTCACCGGGGTGCCATGAAGTGTCCGAAGAGCACTTATCTTGGCCGCCTCGGCAGGATTCGCCAGAAGGCTCCCGTCCGAGAAACGGGTTACCTTCGGCTCTCTACCAATTGCACTAGCTAATCCTCTCCTCTGATGGATCATGTTGCCCTTGGACAACATGCTGCCATCAGTGGAGCGAATAACGAGGAAGCGCTTGAAGCCAGCGGGCTCGAAAACGCCAGGTAACCTCTGAATCAGGGGCCCTGATGTCATCGAGGCTTCGCCCTGTGCATTCTTGGTGTTAGTCTTAGTCAGGGGCTCCGCACACGAGGGGGTAGAGGGGCCGGATGTGCCGATCTTGGCTTGGTCGCCTACCAAAGTGGGAGCAGACCCATCTGTCCCCGCAGCCCCCGCGGATGGAGAGGAGCCCCGAGTCTTCTTCGTCTTTTTAGTATTTTTCTTTTTAGGAGAGGAGGGCGGGGAATGAACCCGCTTCTCACCTCCGCCGGCAGAAGCCCCCATGCCAGATGGGCCGGCCTCAGCCAGGTCCCTCTCCGAAATGGAGAAGGTCCTGGTCGTCGTAGGGGCACCTGTCGGAGGAGATCCCTCCCCTCCTTTTACTGCCTCGTAGCCCTCGGCCGTTTGAGGGGGACCTTGCATAGGGGCGGATTCGGGTTCGGTGCTTGGCGCCGAGCCCAGATTCCCCCCCATGGAAGGACCTACCATCTGAGGCCGGGTCTCCTCAAGGACCATGTCTATCACAGGAGGGGCCTCCAGTTGGCCATCCCCTCCCAGGACATCGCAGGTCCCCTTGGCAGTGTCGCCAGTCTTGTGTGGGGAGGCACAGGCCTTGACCCCAGCAAGGTTTAAAATTCTTGCCAGCAGGTCTTTTGAGGGAAGCGACCGAAGGGGCCTGGCTTCCCTCTCCCCCCTAAGGTGGTTTGCCCTACCGAGCCGCTTGCACGAGGGGCAGTCGGCAATGGGCTGCCTGCTGGCTTTCTTGGCAGTCCCCTTAGAAAGCAAAGGAGGGACTGCCGCTGGAGATAGGGAGGTGCCCGGAAGCACCTCCAGAGAAGGGGGTGAGGGGGAGTCCCCTACACCCGTAGGCGTAGGAGAGGAGTAAGCCTCCTCTCCGGTTAAAGAATTATGGAGGGTCCCTTGCGCAAGCACAAGGGGAAGGACCTCCATTTTCTCGGTGGAGCTGCCCGAGGGCGGCTCCGTTGATTTTCTCGGGGAAGTTGGGGGTTGGGTTTTTTGGGTTTTTTTGTCATACATGGGCATGGTGACCCTCTTTTTAATACGGGACGCATGGCTCATCACCTCTCGCAGTTGCCTGCACTGCGAGAGGTGCTTACAAGCCCGGCAGAGCCAGGCGCCGCCATTCGGGACCACCCCTCCCGCCTGGTGGCCTGGCAGTCCTTCGGCATGGCGGCTCCACCTTGAACACGGCGTAAAAAATATAGGTTGTGAAGAGGAGAGGAAAAGGGATGTGAGGAAGGTATGGGTGGGGATGAAGCAGGTTGTTAAAAAAACCCCATCCCGAACCGGAGCTGAGGGGTTAGGGAACAATGTCCCCTCCCCCCCAGCCCCGATCCGGGGTGGTTGGCTTGAGAAGAAGGTCAGCATTCTACCCTGTGAAATTAGAGGCTGACCAGAGAAAGTTGTGGGAGAGGTTGTATGAAAAGCGACGAGGTAGGGGAGAAATCGGGCTATCTGAAGGAAGGAAGAGAGGCTAAGCTGGGGCCGGACGGAGCGCTGGATCCTGTCAGCACGGCGGCCAGGATGGCAAATCGCCGCGCCCCTTACAGGGTTATAAGCCTCTAAAACCTGACACTAATTAATTATGTAGTAGTTTTATATATATTTTTGACTGATGCTGAGGTTAAAAGCTGGTGCCTTGCACCTTGTATGTACTCGATTAAGGAAGTTATTAGCGCTTCAAGGGATTAATATCACAAACTAAGGTAGAATCTCGAATTATAACTACTAATATTGCCCAAACTTTTGTTCAAGCGATAGATGGAAACATTAACTAAAAATAGTAGTTTATTTTACAACAAACTAATCAATCTAAACAAAAAAATATTTTTAAAAAATTAACTCGCTAATTAATATAAGGCTTTCAAGACTCAAAAAATAATTAATTTACACTCCCTTAAATACACAAATGTTAATCTTCAAAAAAAAATTCTATTCACTGGCTTACTAAAGGAATATTACAATGGGCTACCCAGATAACTTTGGGCCACCGTTCATTTTAACGAATTCAGTAATCGCCCGACAATGCGAACTGGGGATAGATTCCACAAAATACTAAAAAAATGTTTGAGTTACCGCTATTTTTTTTTAGGCTTGGCTGGCTGTGTGTGACATAAGAACATAAGAAAAGAAGGAGACTGCAAAAGATCATTCATGGCCTACACTTGAAAGCTCCTGTTCCAGTCAACACACAAAAGATTTCTTACCAGAGACAAGTCATCAACATTGTCACCCTTTACAGGAGTTCGTCAGATCTAATCTACAATATACATAAAATGCATCCAGAGGATTATGTCCATTCATGCAACCGCAAAATATAATCTCCCCACTCCTTATAAAAATATATACATATGTACATAAAAAAGTCAGTCCCATCTAGCAGCTTCATCCATATATTTATCTAATCTATTCTTAAAACTACCCAGAGAGGAGGCTTCTATCACATGTCTAGGGAGCCTATTCCATTCATCTACCACACGATTTGTAAACCAATTCCTCCCAATCTTCTTCCTAAACCTATACTTATCAAGCTTAAACCCATTGCTACGTGTCCTGTCATGTTCACTAAGTATAAGAACCTTACCCAGATCCCCTTTATTATATCCTTTTACCCATTTGAAGACTTCAATCAATTCACCGTCTCACTGCAGTTTTAGGCCTATGGTAGGCAGATCCCAGCTGACTGGCGTAGATTCTCTCCAACCAAAAAGGTAGGCGTTGGTTAGTTGCGTTTTCGTAGGTGGAAATTCTGAGGTTTCCAGTTGATTCACTTATCTACGGCTCCTGATGGCTATTCCTTTAGATTAAGGAATCTTTCTTCTGGTTGAATAATACTCTTGTTGAGAACGAGAAATTGTCTTCCTTGCTCGGGATGTGGTGGAGCGAATGTGAGTGTGTGTATAAGGGGCCATTCTCCCACCCTTTTTCCCCAATACACTCTCCCTTCTTCTGTAAGAATGTGTGTGTGTGTAGGAATGGGTTTTTATTATATTTTCTTTTGTACATTTGTATTTGATTTCATGTTGTATGAATAAGGTTATTTAACATCATGGTTTTTTTTTAAATTAGCTACTAAATGTAGCTAATTTTATGAGACAGCACTCAAGTACCAGAATAAAAAAAAACATTGCCTGCATTTTGCAAGAGCAACTGGAATTAAAACATTTTGAAGAAATATAAATAAAATTTAAGAAGTCTTCTAATAGTAGTTAACTGGATCTTGAAGAAAATTCAGCTCAGAAGCGGCAGGCCCCATAAGACGCACACACCCAATTTTGTCACAAGAGTGACTGTCAACAAGATTTTCCCCCGGGGAGGCTGGCAAATCGTAAACTGTGGTACTACTTAAGAAAACTCCTCTTTTTGTTGTCTCTTGTTTTTGTTGTCCCTTCTTTTGGTATTTGCTGTCTCTTTAGTGTTAATATATATATTTTTGATTGATAGGGTTGCAAGATAGGATTTTCCTATTTATATATAAATAGGCTCATTGTGTGCATATTTACCCATATTTTTGTAAATATTATTGTATTTTTTTGTTAGTAAAGGACTGTACATACAATCCGTTTCATTCTCCTTCGATTTCTCACGTCCGGATTAATGTAGGAAGCGGGTTGGATCAATTGGGGTTACTCTAGATTTTTTGGCCCGCTACAGGGAGAACTCTGTAGAATTTATCGTTTTACTAGTCTCTTCTGGGTACACATGGGAACGATTGGCTTTGAAAATGGCTATCTTTTCAGGTTCGTAACTGGGTTATAATGAACGTGGGAACACAGGACATTTCTCTTGGGCTAACTCGGTCTGAATTCCTACTTTTTGCTTGGCCTTTCTATATATATAGCCATTAACGTGGAAGGATGTTGAAGAATCGCTACTGTGGGGTGTGTGTGTGGAGGTCAACCTTAATTAAAGACAAATGACTTGCCTGGCTTTTTGTTTTTACTTCGGCGTTAGCTGGAGGGGGAACTTTTTGCTGACTTGGGTTTCCGTACCAACAACTTTAGAGGGGAAATTTAGGCCTTTTCAAATCCCTAACATAAACTACATAAATTAAAAATAGCATCTGTACCCATTTTAATTAGCGAATTGTGCATCTCAGGTTGTCAATACTGCTTATGTAACGGGATAAACTTTGTTCTTGGTTAAAACAGGTGTCTCTTCGCCGATGTATTTAGAACTATGGCCACTTTCTGGAAGTTACAATATCAGCTTCTCCCCTCTCTGTAGGAAGTTAGTATTTTGATTCTTCGCTGCTGGCTTTGCAAACATAGTGCTCGACCCGATTACAGTAAAATTGAGGGTTGGTTGTTAATTACCTCCATGCGCGCTTTTATTCTCACGCCACCATTAGGGTAGCCCATACAGTTGACTTCGAACAGGCATGTGTTTCGTAGGGCTCTCAGAATATTTTGATTATTTGCTATACTTTGGTGTATGATAAAAGTTTTTACGCAAAATAGTATTATGTATAATCTAGTGACATAGTAAACATAAATATTAAGTTATTAGATCGTATATTTGGTTAATATAACAAAGTTATTTAGCATTGTTAATTTTTCGGCCAGGTTCTTTTGGTTACCTTATTTTGCACAGGAAAGTACGTAGTAGCTAAATTAAATTAATGTTTTGAAACCTCGTTTCTAGGTTGACGGTTTAATTAGCGACTGATTTGGACTGTGTTGTGCCTTAAACCACTTATTTTTCAGGTTTTTCTACAGTTTTTTTTTTCACCACAGAATCAGCGAAAGCTAAGTTGCTCTTTTTTTTTCTTATTACTACTAAAGTTCTTTCTTTGTTTGAATAAGTGATGAAGTTCGGGGATGAAAGTGAGCATGAGTGTCAGAATGTATGCATTGGTTGTGGTGTAGTTGGTGAGGGGTATACATGTGTTGAATGTGGCCTGCATGAATGCATTGCAGATTTAGAGGGAATGAGAATGCAGGATTTAGACAGGATATGTAGGCTGGAGGTGTTAGTTGCTGAGCTCAGGAGGGAACTTAGTGTTAGGCCTAGGGCTGGGAATAGGTTAGGTGGTGAGGTAGGCCAGTTAGATGTTTCAGGTGAAGGTAGAGGGCCGGTGGAGGAGGTAGGATATGATAGTTCTAGGGATAGTGAAGTTAGCCCCCTTAGATTAGTTAGAAATAGGCCTAGTGAGGATGAGGGACTGTGGAGAGTGGTTAGGAAACGTGAAGCTAGGGAGGCTTCTCCTGTTCTTTGTGAGAATAGGGTTGCCTCTGTTGAGGTTGTTAGCCAGGGAGACAATAGGTGTGTGAGTCAGAGGGACACAGAACCGAACCTATTAGCTTGACTAATAGATTCAGTGCCCTAAGAGAGGAAGTAACTGGAAGTGATATGACTGATGGGGGTGGGGGTGGAGGTCGAGTGACTGGTAGTTTGAATGAGAATAGGAGTGGGGATGGAGTTAGGTCTGTGGGGGTTAGGAATAGGAGTCTGACTGAAGTGCTTGTGATGGGTGATTCGTGAGATAGATATTTAGATAGGAAGTTGAATGCAAGTAGATTGAATGGTTTGAGGGTGTGTTTGCCGGGTGCTGGAGTGAGAGATGTCTGATAGGTATGAGGAGCTGGTGTCTAGCTGTGCAAGGGATGCGGTTGTGATTACACATGTAGGAGTGAATGATGTGAAGAAAGTGGGTGCATGTGAGTTATGTGAGAGGTACAAGTGGTTGATTGAAAAGATGAAAGAAAGTATAATGAAAGGTGTTGTGACAGGTGTGCTTCCAAGAATGGATGTCTCGTGAGATTGGGCTGAATGATTATGCGAGGAGGATGTGTGCGATGGAAGGTGTCATGTTTGTGGATGTGTGGGATAGGTTTGTTGGAATGAAAGCAATGTATGCGATGGATGGACTGCATTTGAGTAGGAGGGGGGTAGATGTGTTGTGGGAGGAGTATGATCGTGTTATTAGGTCTTTGCGGGTGGGAAACTAGATACTAATAGTGGTCAGGGAATTATGAGAGGACATCATAGTACTGAAAGTAGAATGGACTTGGCAGATAACAGAAATAGGTTCCAAGGCAATAGAGGTGAGGTCATTCAGGTTTCAAGAGGTGCTTCAGGGATAGGGGGGTTAAATTGTTTCTATACAAATGCTCGCAGTCTTAGAAACAAGAAGGATGAGCTATTTAGTTATATTAGTGATGAGGATATAGATATATTGTGTTACTGAATCATGGATTAATGAAATAGAATTTAGTGACACTATAAGTGAATTTGATTTACAGGGCTATAATATGTACATTAGTCATTAGACAGGTAGGATTGGTGGAGGAATAATTATCTATATAAAAAACAACATTGTTTCAAGTTTAAATACTTCAATAAAGCAGGATGGAGTTGAGTCACTTTGGATAGATATTAGGTTCAGTAAAAATAGAATAGTGCATTTGGGAGCTTTTTACAGACCAGCTGGGCAGACTGATGATATAGATGAACTAATGATAAGCAAAATAAGTAAGGGATGTGAAACAGATGCAGTTATTATTGGGGACTTCAACTTAAACTCTGTAGACTGGGAAAATATGATAGGTAGGGATAGAATAAGTGGCAGGTTCATAAAATGCTTTGAGGATAATTTTTTGAATCAATTTGTTAATGAGCCAACGAGGGGGGACAATATATTAGATTTAGTACTTTCTAACAGTGATCATTTAGTTCAAGAATTGACTGTTGGGGAAGCATTGGGAAATGGTGACCATCAGATAGTTCATTTTAACTTGGGAATTAAGAACGTTAAAATAATTGAGAATGCTGTAAAAGTTCAAAATTTTCATAAGGGAGATTATGTAAAACTTCGAAGCTTGCTAAATTTGGTAGACTGGGATGTAGAATTCAGAGGTAAAAATGCTTATGGGATGTGGGATACTTCCAAGCATATAATAAATGTAGTCCAAGAGCAATATATCCCAATGAAGGCTATTAGGAACAAAAGTAGGAAACCATTATGGTGGAATCAGGAAATAGCTAGAAAAAATTCAGAGAAGAAAAGGGCATATAAAAAATTACAGGTACAAAATAATATTCAAAATTTAAGTGATTATAGAATGGCTAGGAATGAGTTAAATAAGATTATAAAGAAGAACAAAAGGGTGTCAGAAATTAAATGTGCTCAGGATAGCAACAAAGATCCTAGAAAGTTCTTTAGTTACTATAAAATTAATAACAAGTCTGGCAGAGTTAAAATAGGACCTATCAAATATCAAGGGGTTGTGAGAGAAACTGATGAGGAAATAGTTGAGATACTAAATGGTCATTTTGCATCAGTATTTACAAAGGAGAAACTAAATAGTCTTATGTATAGTACTCATGGGTCAGGGAAAGAGGTGTTTACTACCATTAGTGTGGATTGGAGGAAGATAAAAGGACTAATAGGTGAGTTAGATGCTACCAAGGCCTCCGGCCCTGATAATATTAATTCTAGGATACTTAAAGAAGGGGTAGAAATTATCTCAATAGCTCTGGAGAAGTTGTATACTAGGTTACTGGAATATGGAGAAATACCCGATGATTGGAAGAGAGCCAATGTAGTCCCAATTTTCAAGAAGGGTAGTAAAGAGGATCCAAATAACTTTAGACCGGTTAGACTTTCTGTAAAATTCTTGAGAAAATAGTTAAAAAGGGGATTTGCCAACATCTAGAGAGGGAGGGGTTAATCAACGATACTCAGCATGGGTTAAGATCAGGTAGATCATGTTTTAACTAATTTACTAGACTTTCTGGAGTTCGTAACAAATCAAGTAGATAAGGGAGAGAATATAGATGTAATTACTTGGATTTTAGTAAAGCATTTGATAAGGTACCACATAGGAGACTAGTTCATAAATTAAAAATGATTGGGATATGTGGGGGTGTTTCTAATTGGATAGCTGAGTGGCTGAAAGACAGGAAGCAAAGGGTAGTGCTAAATGGTGTAAAGTCAGAGTGGAGGGATGTTATCAGTGGGGTTCCTCAGGAATCAGTTCTTGGTCCATTATTATTTGTCATCTATATAAATGATCTTGGGGAGGCAGTTAATAATAAAGTGTCAATTTTTGCAGATGATACCAAATTAGCAGCTGTAGTTAAAGATATTGATGATAATTTTAAAGTGCAGAGGGATTTAAATAAATTGTCATCCTGGGCACATAAGTGGCAAATGACTTTCAACCTAGATAAGTGCAAAGTTATTAACATGGGAAAAGATAATAGAGAATTTAACTATGAAATGGATGGGCATTGGCTGAGCTCAGTAGAGGATGAGAAAGATCTAGGAGTAGTAAGAGATAAGTCATTAAGGTTTTCTAAGCAGTGTATTGAAGCAAGAAATAGGGCAAATAGAGTGCTGGCTTTCATTAAGAGAAATGTCAGTTACAAAAGTAAGGAGGTTATTCTTAAACTCTATAACTCTTATGTTAGGCCACATCTAGAGTACTGTATACAGGCATGGTCCCCACATTTTAGACACGATATTAACCTACTCGAGTCAGTGCAACAGAGAGCAACAAAGATTATTCCTTCCCTGAGGCACCTTGAATATATAGATAGATGAGGGTATTAAATATGTTCTTGTTCAAAAGGAGGTGTGTGAGAGAGGATATGACTGAGCTGTTTAAAAAATTTTCTGGGATAGATAAATTGGATGTTAGCAAGTTTTTTTAGTTAGATGATGGAAATCGGACTAGAGGTCACCACTTGAAAATTAATAGCAAGGGTGTAGGTTGGATTTAAGAAAATATTTTTTCACCAATAGAATGGTAGACTTCTGGAACAAATTGCTGTAGAGGGTAGTAGGTAGTCCAAATTTAAATGTATTTAAGAGTAGGTTGGATGAGTTTATAGGGAGGGAAGGTTGTGATGGTTCCTAAGTTTTGTATATATTAATATTGTTTGTATATATCTATAGCTGCATGATTTAGTTCTTGACAAGCCTTGATTGGTGATACCCTTGTTTCTGGATGCAATCCTCTGGATGTAGTTTTCTTGGGAGTTTGGGTGCCTTAAAAAAGAGGCCGTTTGACTTGGATGACCTATGATGGGCCCTTGTGGCTTTTTTCATCTGTTATATTATATTGTGGGGGACTTTGATTTTGTCTTTCCCTGGCGATGATGCTTTTTGTGGGTAGGTTTAGACGGATGCGGATGACCTTTGATAGTCCCTTGTGGCTTTTGTCATCTGTGAAATTATGAAATATGAAATGAAATGAAATATGAAATAGAGCCGGGGGGGAAGGGGGAGGAGGCGTGGCCACCGTCCAGTGAGTTAGTCGTACATACACAAAACAAGTTGCGAGTGTAGCATCCATTATATATATATATATATATATATATATATATATATATATATATATATATATAATTATATAATATAACTATTGCAATAACAGCAACAATGTTTTTGATAAATAAAGACACGCTGTTAGGTTCAAGCTTACTAAACTTTTCTGCACCTATATTGCTTTTACATCCTTATTTCATTACTAAACCTAAGGTTTTTATATTCACTGACAAGAATTCTGATTATACATCACTCTGAAAAGACGTTTGTGTCACCATGTTAGGTATGTTAGTTTACTTTTTATAGTTTAGTTGAGTGTTGAAGTATAACCTTTCCAACGGCACCTCCCGAATGCCATTTGTTTCAATTTTAATATTTGAGCCCTCGTATTATTTTTTCTTTTCACATTTCTTATATACGAGATATTTGATATGGCTATTGGCCAAAGTTCTTTTATTTTAATGGGGTTTTTTTAACTTTCTTTAGCATTTTTGTTTCATTTTTTCTCAACTCACTGATTTTCTTTTACTTTTTACTTCGTTTTTTAAACAGTTTGTTAGTATATTTACACTTTTCTTTTTATTAGTTAGTACATTTATCTCATTTCGGATTGAAGCCCTTTGGATCCACTGTTTTCATCTCTTTTAATTTCTTTATACATTTTGACACGGGGGAAGTATATCATGATAAATGGACAATGTCCATGGATAAGGAACAGCATAAAACATCCCTGAGTAGGTGAACCGCTATACAGGGATCCCTCGCTACTTTGCGGTTCAACTATCACGGATTTTTAAAATATATATATAGAAAATATTCTGCAGCGTTTCTGGAAAATTCTAGAAAAATCGTGATATATAAACACTTAAAATTTTTCATTAAATTTTTCAAATACCCAGAAGGCATTGCAAGAAATGAAGCCTGCCACCATTAACAGGAGCTGGAAGAATTTGTGGCCTGAGGTTAATTACGACAAGGAATTTACACCTGCGGAAATCCAACATTCCGCAGTACAGAAAGCTTTGCAGTCGGCTGCGATCATTGGAGGTGACGGCTTTGCAGACATGACCATGGGAGACATCGACGAGTTATTAGACTGCCACTCCCAGCTGCTAACTGATGAAGTTGGCCAGAGAAGAAGAAACGCAGCAAGAAACGGATGAAGTTGTCGACCAAACTGGCTTGACTTTGGAATGGCTGGCCAAGCTCTGCAACCTGGCTAAAGAATTAAAAGAGGGGTCACAGGAATGGGACGACGATATGGTTTGTTCTGTGCAATTTTGCAACAAGATCGGCGAAGTCATGAATCATTACAAGATGCTTGTGGTGAGTACAGTAACAATCTTTATTTTTTTTATCTAAAATGTTATTGCTTAACAGTTGTCATTGTTATTAATAGAGTACTGTACTGTAATGGGTGGGTTGTTAACAGTACAGGGAGGGTTTTAAAAGTCCATAAGAAACATAAGAAAAGAAGGAGACTGCAAAAGACCATTCATGGCCTACACTTGGCAGCTCCTCTTCCAGTCAACACACAAAAGATTTCTTACCAGAGAAAAGTCATCAACATTGTCACTCCTTATAAAAATATATACATATGTACATAAAAAAAAAAGTCAGTCCCATCTAGCAGCTTCATCCATATATTTATCTAATCTATTCTTAAAACTACCCAGAGAGGAGGCTTCTATCACATGTCTAGTGAGCCTATTCCATTCATCTACCACACGATTTGTAAGCCAATTCCTCCCAATCTCCTTCCTAAACCTATACTTATCAAGCTTAAACCCATTGCTACGTGTCCTGTCATGTTCACTAAGTATAAGAACCTTACCCAGATCCCCTTTATTATATCCTTTTACCCATTTGAACACTTTAATCAATTCCCCTCTGACTCTTCTCCTTTCCAATGTATGTAGATTTAGTTTTCTGAGCCTTTCACCATAAGGTAAGTTCCTTAGCCCACCAATCATCTTTGTCATCCTTCTCTGCACAGACTCAAGCAAATCAATATCCTTCCTATAATATGGTGACCAAAATTGTACTGCATAGTCTAGATGAGGCCTAACTAGCGCCAGATACAGTTTTAGAATGACTTCAGCACTCTTATTGCTTACACTCCTCTAGGACGAAGGTCTGAACTTACCAAAATACCCAAGTCCCTCTCACAATCGGTCCTCCCTAAAATTCTCCCATTTAATTTATAACTATTCAATGGATTATTTCTACCTATACTAAGTACACTACATTTGTCTATGTTAAACTTCATTTGCCATTTCTCGGCCCAATTGGACAGAATGGTCAATTCCTCCTGTATTACAACAGCATCAGAATCAGCCCTAATGGCCCTACCTAGCTTAGTATCATCAGCAAATTTACTCAGGTCACTACTTATACCTATGTCAAGATCATTAATATAAATTAAGAATAGCAAGGGACCCAAAACAGATCCTTGCGGAACTCCACTGCTAACACACCCCCACTCAGATTTAACTCCATCTATACTAACTCTTTGCTGTCTGTCACCAAGCCATGACTGAATCCACCTAAATATACTGCCATCGATCCTGTGTGCTTCAACTTTGCTCAGAAGCCGTAAGTGTATAAAATATAGTTTTCATCATTATCTGCTGCTTCATACACCTTACTATAAAAAGACAGCAAATTAGTCTGACAGGATTTACCCTTACTAAAGCCATGCTGTGATTCTTATCAGATAACTAGGAATATAAAAGCACAATGCAATGAAGATGGGAATAATAAAAAAACCTTAAAAATATACTACACAAATGGAATAAGGAATAAGATAGATCTCTTAAGAGCGTTAGCGAGTAAAGAGAATTTTGATATAATTGCGATAACAGAGTCATGGCTTGATTTGGCAGGTAATCACTTTAAACCTGAGGTTGAGATTGAGGGCTTTAACATGTTCCATACAGATAGGAATAGGAAGAGAGGAGGAGGGGTTATTATTTATATTAAAGATAATCTCCAGTGTTGTGTAAACAGTACAATTAAATTAGATGATAACACAGAGTCATTATGGCTAAATGTAAAGGAAGGTAAAAACAAGCTTGTCATAGGATTATTATACAGACCACCAAAACTTAGTAAGGAAGCTTCAAATCTTCTGTGGCAGGAGATTGAACGGGCATGTAGAAGTAAGCATGTGTGTATAATGGGCGATTTTAATTACAGAAATATAGACTGGGAAGCTCTTGTGGGTGATCAGGAGGCTGAGGAATTTTTGAAGGTTGTCCAAGATAATTTTCTGAGGCAGATTATTAACGAACCCACTAGAGGTAATAATATACTGGATTTAGTTCTGACAAATAGGGAAGAAGTTATTAAGGATACTGAGATTGGAGGAAATTTGGGTAATAGTGACCATTGTGAAATTAGATTCAAGATGAAATGGAATGGTATTGATAGTAGCATGAACAATGTTAAAATTCCTGACTTTAGAAGAGCAAATTATAATGGGCTAAGGACTTACCTGGAGGCAGTTGTACAGAAACCAGGCAATGTAATCAATTCAGGAATAGATTCAATGATATCAGTTAGTGGAGACAATAATCACCAGGAGGAAGAGATTACAAGTGAAGAGGAGTATGAAAGAATAATTGAGCAATTAATTACAGGTCAGATGATTAACATTCCTTATAAGGAGATTAGGACTAAAAATAATGACCCAAAATGGATGACAGATAAAATTAAGCATTATATTGGCATTAAAAAGGGCATTTATAGGAAAATAAAAAATGGAGAGGATCACTTAAGGCAGAGATATAGTGAACTAGCAAGAGATGTTAAAAAGTTAGTTAGAGTAGCGAGGAGAAATTATGAAATTAAAGTGGCAAATAGGGCAAAGGAAGATCCTAAAAGTTTTTATCAATTATACAAAACTAAGGTTAGAGATAAAATAGGCCCACTTATAGATTCCAATGGAGAATTAGTGAGTGATAGGGACTCAATGGCTGGAATGCTAAATGACTTTTTTCTCTCAGTATTTACACAGGAGGATACTCTAAATATACCCGAGGTGTCAATGATCTTTCGGGGTAATGATGAAGAGAAATTAAAGGATATCTTGATCACAAAGGAGATAGTGACAAAGGAAATTGATAAAATCAAAAGTAGTAAAGCACCAGGTCCTGATGAGCTCTTTCCTAGAATTTTGAAAGAATGTAAGGATGTGTTAAGTGAGCCCCTAGCATGCATCTTTAGAAAATCATTGGAGAGTGGCATTGTGCCAGTGGCATGGAAGAAAGCCAATGTGATACCTATATTTAAGAAAGGGGATAAAACAAATATGTCTAATTACAGACCAGTAAGTTTGACATCAGTGGTAGGGAAAATGATGGAATCTATTATAGCAAGGAATATTAGGGATCACTTGGATAAGCATAAGTTGATAAAAGAATCACAGCATGGCTTTAGTAAGGGTAAATCCTGTCCGACTAATTTGCTGTCTTTTTATAGTAAGGTGTATGAAGCAGCAGATAATGATGAAAACTATGATATTTTATACTTGGACTTTAGTAAGGCTTTTGATCGAGTGCCACACTTACGGCTTCTGAGCAAAGTTAAAGCACACAGGATCGATGGCAGTATATTTAGGTGGATTCAGTCATGGCTTGGTGACAGACAGCAAAGAGTTAGTATAGATGGAGTTAAATCTGAGTGGGGGTGTGTTAGCAGTGGAGTTCCGCAAGGATCTGTTTTGGGTCCCTTGCTATTCTTAATTTATATTAATGATCTTGACATAGGTATAAGTAGTGACCTGAGTAAATTTGCTGATGATACTAAGCTAGGTAGGGCCATTAGGGCTGATTCTGATGCTGTTGTAATGCAGGAGGAATTGACCATTCTGTCCAATTGGGCTGAGAAATGGCAAATGAAGTTTAACATAGACAAATGTAGTGTACTTAGTATAGGTAGAAATAATCCACTGAATAGTTATAAATTAAATGGGAGAAATTTAAGGAGGACCGATTGTGAGAGGGACTTGGGTATTTTGGTATGTTCAGACCTTCATCCTAGAAAGCAATGCCTAAATGCTAAGAATAAAGCTAATAGGATATTGGGATTCATTAGGAGGAGTGTAAGCAATAAGAGTGCTGAAGTCATTCTAAAACTGTATCTAGCGCTAGTTAGGCCTCATCTAGACTATGCAGTACAATTTTGGTCACCATATTATAGGAAGGATATTGATTTGCTTGAGTCTGTGCAGAGAAGGATGACAAAGATGATTGGTGGGCTAAGGAACTTACCCTATGGTGAAAGGCTCAGAAAACTAAATCTACATACATTGGAAAGGAGAAGAGTCAGAGGGGAATTGATTGAAGTCTTCAAATGGGTAAAAGGATATAATAAAGGGGATCTGGGTAAGGTTCTTATACTTAGTGAACATGACAGGACACGTAGCAATGGGTTTAAGCTTGATAAGTATAGGTTTAGGAAGGAGATTGGGAGAAATTGGTTTACAAATCGTGTGGTAGATGAATGGAATAGGCTCACTAGGCATGTGATAGAAGCCTCCTCTCTGGGTAGTTTTAAGAATAGATTAGATAAATATATGGATGAAGCTGCTAGATGGGACTGACTTTTTTTTATGTACATATGTATATATTTTTCTAAGGAGTGGGAAGATTATATTTTGCGGTTGCATGAATGGACATAATCCTCTGGATGCATTTTATGTATATTGTAGATTAGATCTGACGAACTCCTGTAAAGGGTGACAATGTTGATGACTTTTCTCTGGTAAGAAATCTTTTGTGTGTTGACTGGAAGAGGAGCTGCCAAGTGTAGGCCATAAGAGTTAGAACATAAGAGTTAGTATAGATGGAGTTAAATCTGAGTGGGGGTGTGTTAGCAGTGGAGTTCCTCAAGGATCTGTTTTGGGTCCCTTGCTATTCTTAATTTATATTAATGATCTTGACATAGGTATAAGTAGTGACCTGAGTAAATTTGCTGATGATACTAAGCTAGGTAGGGCTATTAGGGCTGATTCTGATGCTGTTGTAATGCAGGAGGAATTGACCATTCTGTCCAATTGGGCCGAGAAATGGCAAATGAAGTTTAACATAGACAAATGTAGTGTACTTAGTATAGGTAGAAATAATCCATTGAATAGTTATAAATTAAATGGCAGAATTTTAGGGAGGACTGATTGTGAGAGAGACTTGGGTATTTTGGTAAGTTCAGACCTTCGTCCTAGAAAGCAATGTCTAAATGCTAAGAATAAAGCTAATAGGATATTGGGATTCATTAGGAGGAGTGTAAGCAATAAGAGTGCTGAAGTCATTCTAAAACTGTATCTGGCGCTAGTTAGGCCTCATCTAGACTATGCAGTACAATTTTGGTCACCATATTATAGGAAGGATATTGATTTGCTTGAGTCTGTGCAGAGAAGGATGACAAAGATGATTGGTGGGCTAAGGAACTTACCCTATGGTGAAAGGCTCAGAAAACTAAATCTACATACATTGGAAAGGAGAAGAGTCAGAGGGGAATTGATTGAAGTCTTCAAATGGGTAAAAGGATATAATAAAGGGGATCTGGGTAAGGTTCTTATACTTAGTGAACATGACAGGACACGTAGCAATGGGTTTAAGCTTGATAAGTATAGGTTTAGGAAGGAGATTGGGAGAAATTGGTTTACAAATCGTGTGGTAGATGAATGGAATAGGCTCACTAGGCATGTGATAGAAGCCTCCTCTCTGGGTAGTTTTAAGAATAGATTAGATAAATATATGGATGAAGCTGCTAGATGGGACTGACTTTTTTTTATGTACATATGTATATATTTTTCTAAGGAGTGGGAAGATTATATTTTGCGGTTGCATGAATGGACATAATCCTCTGGATGCATTTTATGTATATTATAGATTAGATCTGACGAACTCCTGTTAAGGGTGACAATGTTGATGACTTTTCTCTGGTAAGAAATCTTTTGTGTGTTGAATGGAACAGGAGCTGCCAAGTGTAGGCCATGAATGGTCTTTTGCAGTCTCCTTCTTTTCTTATGTTCTTAATGGTCTTTTGCAGTCTCCTTCTTTTCTTATTTCTTATGTAAACCAAAAAGTAAGAATTTAACCCTCCATCCCCAAATAAGAATCCAATCTGCGCTTGAAAACATTCAAGTTTGGACTGTCTACAGTCTCAGGTGGCAAACTATTCCAATAATCCACCACTCTGTTAGTGAAAAAATATTTTCTAACATCCAGTCTGCACCTCTGTTTTTTAATCTTTAAGTGGTGGCCTCTAGTTCTATTACTACCTTCTAACTCAAATAACTTGCTGAAATCCAATTTATTCATCCCAGAAAAGATTTTAAAAAGCTCAATCATATCTTCCCTCACACACCTTCTTTCAAATGAAAACATATTTAATACCTTCAGTCTATCTTCATATTCAAGGTGCTTCAGAGATGGTATTATTTTTGTTGCCCTCCTTTGTACTGACTCTAATAAGTTTATATCATGTCTAAAATGTGGTGACCATGCCTGTATACAGTACTCTAAATGTGGCCTGACATAAGAGTTGTATAGTTTAAGGATAACATAACATAACATAATTTCACGGATGACAAAAGCCACAAGGGCCTATCAAAGGTCATCTGCCTCCATCAAAACCCACCCACAAAAAGCACCATCACCAGGGGAAGACAAAATCAAAGTCCCCCACAATATAATATAACAGATGACAAAAGCCACAATGGCTCATCATAGGTCATCCGAGTCAAACAGCCTCTTTTTTAAGGCACCCAAACTCCCAGGAAAACTACATCCAGAGGATTGAGTCCAGAAACAAGGGTATCACCAATCAAGACTTGTCAAGAACTAAATCATGCAGCTATAGATATATACAAACAATATTAATATATACAAAACTTAGGAACCATCACAACCTTCCCTCCCCATAAACTCATCCAACCTACTCTTAAATACATTTAAATTTGTACTACCTACTACCCTCAGCGGCAATTTGTTCCAGAAGTCTACCACACTATTGGTGAAAAAATATTTTCTTAAATCCAACCTACACCCTTGCTTTTTAATTTTCAAGTGGTGACCTCTAGTCCGATTTCTATCATCTAACTCAAAAAACTTGCTAACAGCCAATTTATCTATCCCAGAAAAAAATTTAAAGAGCTCAATCATATTCCCTCTCACACACCTCCTTACTTTTGTAGCTAACATTTATATAATAATAATATAATCCTAATTATTTATAGAATAATAATTCAAAAAGGACTCAAACGGCATGAATATTCGGACACGAGTGAACGATAATATTAACACACAAATTTTTTTCCCAGCCGGGCCGCTAATCTACATATTTACTAAAATTAGGATTATATACTGGGGGGCTGTGCCCGCCAGACTCCCCCCCCCTATAATGAAACTCAGGATCATCGTGGTGCGGTCCACGCATCGTGTTTAACCCCCCATGAGCCATCCCCTATAAATGTACTCCAAAAATGTGAAACATTTTGGAACACGGACGAAATACATCTTATCAGCCAGGCCGCTCGTCTACATATTTATCATGGCTTTTGTCATCTGTCAAATTATGTTATGTTATGTTAGTGCTGGGTTTCATTAAGAGAAATGTCAGTTACAAAGGTAAGGGTTATTCTTAAACTCTATAACTCTTATGTTAGGCCACATCTAGAGTACTGCATACAGGCATGGTCCCCACATTTTAGACACGATATTAACCTTCTCGAGTCAATGCAACGGAGGGCAACAAAGATTATTCCTTCCCTGAGGCACCTTAAATATATAGATAGACTGAGGGTATTAAATATATGTTCTCGTTCGAAAGGAGGTGTGTGTGAGAGGGATATGATTGAGCTGTTTACCATTTTGGTAATACTTCAGATTCGAGGCCCACAGTAAGTGGCGCTGTGATTTTGTCTTTCCCTGGCGATGGTGCTTTTTGTGGGTGGGTTTTGACCAGTGCGGATGACCTTAGATAGGCACATGTAGCTTTTGTGGTCCGTGAAATTATGTTATGTTATATTATGTAGGCTACAATTTTGGGCTACAATATATCTCTTATGACGTCAGATGGTAGCTTCAGATGTGACCAATCACGGCGTTATATTTCTGGTAAATATGTAGATTATTGGCCGGCCAATAGGGCGTACTATTTCGTCCGTGTTCCAAAATGTTTCACGTTTTGTAAATGTTGCGACGATGGCCGGATGCGACTGTAGTTTATTTTGGGGGCTACTTTTCAGTGTTTTTCTGCTATCGCACTGGCCAATCACAGATCTTGTTTGAGTTTCATAAATGACCAATCAGAAAGCTGTATTTGTTTCAAGGATTTATGTGCTTTTTATATTGATCAAAACTTGGTTTTTCTTATATTTTCGATGTTTTTTCCCCCTTATTTCTCTTCTATATATCCTTCCTACCATATGCCTGACATTATTTAGTCTTTTTATTTACATGCTACTTAATTTCCCATTGTTTAATGCTCGATTAAACCATATTTCGGTGTTCTTAATGAAGTCTCACGTCTTATTTCTGACGAAAACACGACTTTTTCATATTTTCTGTTTCGTATTTATTTCTCTTCTTTGATTTTTTTTAAAGGGTTTTTATGACCTTCATTTTGATCATTGTTCCAAATCGATGCGTTCAGTATTAGTGTTTTTATTACTATTTATGTGTAGTTCAAGAAACCCAAATGGTCAATTTCAGTAAAAAAAAAGTCAGGAATTTTCCGGGAACAATTAACTACTTTTCCGTCCACGCCTCTCATATTTAAACGACCACCCACATCGTTTCCCGCTCATTTGTCAAAATGTCATTTTTGTGCGAAGTTTGTTCGTTACCTATTCAACGTTTCGGTGCTATTTTAACCGACAGCGAGAAATATGTTGCGTTTCTCGAAGCCCATGGTCTGTGTAGTGGAAGAGCAGTAGGGTTTTGGAGGGTTCAAACGTGAAACAAAGAGAATTTTCATTGTTTAGGTGGCAAATCGAAATCGAGAAACCACCCTCGCAGCGATAAAAAAAAGTGGATTTTGCCGGGCACGACAGTCGTATCTGACGGATAAGCAGCCTATTCAAATTTGTTATCTGAAAGATACGAACATCTTACCGAATTCTGGCTTGCTGTCGGTAAACTCTACCCACCCGTCTGACGTAAGTATTAACGATTATTTTGAGCGACGGCTCGTTGTTGGGTACGGCTCGCCGCGGGGATAACACTGCGATGACCCTGAGTTTCAATCCATTAAGAAGGTCTGGGGGGCACAGCCCCCCAGTATAAAAACGCAAATCGCCATAAAATTCTTCGATTTCATTTCTTAAAAAGCAACAACGAAAAGTAGCGCAAAATAGCCCCCCAAAAGCTAGGCCTAGGATCAGGCCATCGTCTACACAATTACCTCACGCTTTTGGAGTACATTTAAGTTGACGGCTCGTGTGGGGGGAAACACAATGTGGACACCACACTACAATCATCCTGAGTTTAATTAAATTGGGGTGGTCTGGGGGGCACAGCCCCCCCCCCATGTATATAATCCTAATTGTTTATAGAATAATGTTCTGACGTTTACAGAGGTGGATGCTTTAACTACATCATGTCAGCGCTTTTAATCGTTTTGCGAATAATAATAGGGGTGGGGTCTGACGCCAGAAATGACTGATTTGAATTTATATTTTGTTTTTCACTTAATATTTATTTATTATCCTCAATTGGAGTCATTTTTATCTGTCAATAGATTTTTGCCCATTTTACTTCTTTTATTACCTTTTTATGTACATTTAAATCTAATGAGCTGGATCATTTAAAGGAACTACTTTTTTTTTAGCCGTTTGCGTATCATAGAGACTTTTATTACGTAGTTTCAAAATAGAATCGGTTGGCGAAGTTTGTCCGTCGTCTATTTCCTAATTATTAACTCTAGTTTCTGATAAATAAAAATTGGTAACCTTTTTAGAGGTTCATAATTTAGTTAAAATTAAAAGCGAGTGCGAGATTTGTGGCCGGGCATTAGATGTGGTAAATATGTAGATTAGTGACTCGAACGACGGGGCGTACTATTTCCTCCGTAGTTCAATCCCTAAATACGGAAGAAAAAACGAACAGTTCGACGCCTATCTTGCAAGCGCTTCCCGTTGACCAAACGGGAATTGAAGAAAGATTCTAGGCTTTCCTCATCGCTATTTCTGGAGTATACCAACCGAAATAAAGTAAGTAAACAGCGTTTTTCGTTCTTTAGTTTTATATAAAAAAAGTGGCTTCACCTATATTTCGAATAGAACTCAAACGCGAGAACAAAATAGGCTTTCCACATTCGCTATTTCAGAAGTATACCCACTGCAATAAAGTAAGTAAACAGCGTTTTTCGTTTGGTTATTTTCGGGTATTTTTTTTTTTTTAAAAAATGGCCTAAGTAAACAGCGTTTCCGTTTGTTTACTTTCGGGCATTTTTTTATTAAAAAAAATGGCGCCAGCTATAATTCGAAAAGGACTCAAACGCGCAGGAATATTCCGACACGGGTGAACGATAATATTTACACAAAAAAAATTTTGCCGGGCCGCTAATCTACATATTTACCATATTTTTGTGTTGTTTTGGGGATTTGTAACTTTTAGCAGGTATTATTTACTAAATAACTGCGCCCCTGCTCGTTTATAGTTTTTTTTCTAAGTTAGGTAAGGTTTCTTGGTGTATTTTATGGTTTTTTGTTTTGTTTTCGTATTTTTTGTTTGCTGCGAACGATAACAGCTTCTTACTGAAAATGTCGTAGCTTATGAATACGACCCGTTTTGCAAATGTTTTTGTTTAGTTATGGTGTTTACGTGCTCTCCATGTGCTTCTCCGTTATACAAATCCGACTTTAGTTTGCATAATCGCGAAAAACTTTTAGATTATCTAGAGGCGCATAAGCCATACACTAATCAAGAAACCTATAGAAGTAGGAATTGTTTGTTATTAGGTTAGGTTTTTCTGAGATTAGCCTTTTTCGTGGACAGCGGAGGCCATCTGTCTTCTGCACAGTGCGGCTGCCGCAAGTTCTACTCCACGTCGGATGCTCTGCTCCGACTGGAAAATCCTGTCGGCGAGGCTTTTCATCGTATACAGCACTACGTCACGGTGTTTTTCGATCTGCTGAAGGCCTATGATACCACATGGCGATACGGCATCATGGAGACTCTCCACACGATGGGGGCGAGGGGACACCTCCCAATGTTTATATCTGAATTTTTGCGAAATTGTCGATTCCGCGTGCGGGAGAGATGGGGATGGGGGGCCCTCCGACCCAAAGGAGCAGGAAGAGGGTGTCCCGCAGGGAAGTGTCCTCAATGTCACACTCCTTGCCCTGAGCATCCACGGCATCACCTCGGTATTGCCCGAAGATGTTCTCGCTACGCTCTACGTGGATGACCTTTCGATCTCTTTTGGCGATGCCACCTCTGGAGCGTCGACTCCAACAGGCATTCAACCGCGTTTCTCGCTATGCCGAAGCGCACAGGTTTCGGTTTTCTTTGGCCAAGACTAAGTGGTGAACTTCTGCGGCCATCCACGGCTACACCCAAAGCCAGATTTGTTTCTTAATGGGGTGCGCCTGGAAGTGCTTAAATCGCTCCGTTTCCTTGGTCTTGTATTTGACCGACGCCTCACCTGGGCTGGGAGGCTCATATTGCAGCCTTAGGGTCTCTTGTAGCCGCGCCATGGATATTCTCCGTTCTGTGACGTTCAGCGCTTGGGGACCTAATAGCAATACTGCCCTACTTTTTTTATCGATCCTTTGTTCGTTCGAAGCTCGACTACGGATACGAGTTTTATGCATTCACAGCCGAGCATTTATTGCGGTAGGTGCACTCGATCCACAACACCGGCCTTCGCCTTGCGACCGGTGCATTCCGCACTTACCATATTGAAAGCGTGCTGGTCGATGCTAGGGAGATGCCACTCGCTCTACGCTGCGTGCAGTGCATCACTTGCCTGTACGCGTGAGCCCGGCGCCTCCCTTAGTCGCCAACAGCTCTCACTGGATCCGCAGCTGATCTCGAAGGTGCATATTCCACCGAGAGACGCCAGTCATACCCTAAGCCCTTTGAGTTCAGTGTCAGGAAACTCCTTCGAAAGCTAGGTATAGCCCTTGGGCCGGTGGCGCCCCTGGTTCTGCGCAGGATGCCACCCTGGAGGGTACCACATTTGGCTATTTGTCGACCCGCCTCAGCTCCCAAAGCCTGTACAGCTCCGGGACTATTCCGTTCGACCTTTTTGGAGCACACCTCGTGTCACGCTTAAACCGTGCCAGTGTATACGGATGGCTCCAAGTACCAAGAGTGGGTCGGTTTTCAAAGCCGTATCCTCTTTGTTTCAAGTCACCGGGCTCTGCCAGCCGCTGCGTCTGTTTTCACTGCCGAACTGGTGGCAATACACCACTCGGTACGGGAGGCTACGCGACGTGCCCGATTCGCAGACCGGATTGTGATCTATACCGACCTACAAAGCGTCCTGAGTGCTTTCGGGGCATTGGAATCTTCGCATCCCCTGGTTCGCGATATTCGTGACGCCACGGTTTTAGCAAGCCAGTTAGATGTCGAGATTATCTTCTGCTGGTTTCCTGGACATGTAGGAATTGCGGGGAATGAGCGCGCCGATGAGGGCGCCAAAGAGTCCGCGAGGACTCTGCGACCGGACCAGCGTTTCGCTCTTCCTCAAATCGACTATATGGCAGGAATACGGGCAGCTCTTCGGACTTCTTGGCAAAGAAGATGGGAGACGGCCGAAGGGAACTTAAAGTTGCGTGTCATTGCGCCGCGACTGTTCCCATGGAACTATCTCCTAATGCCGCGACGTTTTTTTTTTTTTTTGCTTAAGAGCTCATCTGGCGACTGCCTACTTGGGCATTAGTCGCCGTATTAAAACTGGCCTAGTTCTAGGCAACTTTAAAATGAAATTAAAGAGAGAAAAAAACAAAAAACAAAAAACACCCCAAAAGTGGGAAAGGAAGCAAGCTGGTGCGTCGGGGAGAGGTCCCCCCGGCGCAGGAGCGTGCAACTAAAGAAAAAACAAACAAACAAAAAACAAAAAATGCAAAAAAACAACAACAAAAAACAAAACAAACAAACCTTGCTTAAATAATAGGGAGAAGGCCGGCCTCCACCAAGAAGTCAACAAGTCCACAAGTCAGTGTGCACGAATCTGTCCCGAGCACAAGGGACAGGCGGTAGCGACCCCGCCCATCCCGGTACTGGAACAGGTATCATGCGCGAAGATCACCCAGACTGGGACATTCGACAAGAATGTGCCGAACAGTCTGGGGGACGACGCAGTCGTTGCAATAGGGCGCAGGCGAGCGCTCCATCAGATAGCGATGCGTCACACGAGCGTGTCCGATTCGGAGACGACAGAAAGCAACCTGAAGCCACCGCGGCATTGGGGGATAGGTCCATGGGAACAGTCGCGGCGCAATGGCACGCAACTTTAAGTTCCCTTCGACCGTCTCCCATCTTCTTTGCCAAGCAGTCCGAAGAGCTGCCCGTATTCCTGCCATGTAGTCGGTGTGAGGAAGAGCGAAACGCTGGTCCGGTCGCAGAGTCCTCGGGGACTTTTTGGCGCCCTCATCGGCGCGCTCATTCCCCGCAATTCCTACATGTCCAGGAACCCAGCAGAAGATAATCTCGACATCTGCCCGGCTCGCCAAAACCGTGGCGTCACGGATATCGCGAACCAGGGGATGCGGAGATTCCAAAGCACCGAGAGCACTCAGGGCGCTTTGTGAGTCGCTATAGATCACAATCCGGTCTCCGAACCGGGCACGTCGCGTAATCTCCCGTACCGAGTGGTGTATTGCCACCAGCTCGGCCGTGAAGACAGACGCAGCGCCTGGTAGAGCCGTGCTGACTTCAAACAGAGGGGATACGGCGTGGAAGCCGACCCCCTCTTGGGACTTGGAACCATCCGTATACACTGGCACGGTACCAGCGTGACACGATGTGTGCTCCAAAAAGGTCGAACGCAATACTCCCGGCGCAGTACAAGCTTTGAGAGCAGAGGCGTGGCGACAAATAGCCAAATGTGGTACCCTCCAGGGTGGCGTCCTGGGCAGAACCAGGGGCGCCACCGGCCCGAGAGCTATATCTACCTCTCGAAGGAGTTTCCTGGCCCTAAACCCAAAGGGCTTAGGGTATGACTGGCGTCTCTCGGCGGCATAGGCACCATCGAGATCAGCTGCGGATGCAGTGAGAGCTGTTGGCGACTAAGGGAGGCGCCGGGCTCGCGCGTACAGGCGAGTGATGCACTGCACGCGGTGCAGAGCGAGTGGCATCTCCCCAGCATCGACCAACAGGCTCTCAATGGGGGAAGTGCGGAAGGCACCGGTCGCAAGGCGAAGGCCGGTGTGGTGGATTGAATCCACCTTCCGCAATAAACGCTCGGCTGCGGATGCATAAAACTCGCATCCGTAGTCGAGCTTCGAACGAACAAAGGATCGATAAAAAAGTAAGGCGGTAGCCCTATCAGCGCCCCAAGCGCTGAACGTCACGGAACGGAGAATGTCCATGGCGCGGGTACAAGAGACCCTAAGGCTGCGAATATGAGCCTCCCAGGTGAGGCGTCGGTCGAATACAAGACCAAGGAAACGGTGCGACTCAACCACATCCAGGCGCACCCCATTAAGAAACAAATCTGGGTCGGGGTGAAGCCGTGGATGGCGGCAGAAGTGCACCACCTTAGTCTTGGCCAAAGAAAACCGAAACCTGTGCGCTTCGGCATAGCAAGAGACGCGGTTCAATGCCTGTTGGAGTCGACGCTCCAGAGTTGGCATCTGGGCCGCGCCAAAAGAGATCGAAAGGTCGTCCACGTAGAGCGTAGCGAGAACATCTTCCGGCAGCACCGAGGTGATGCCGTTGATGCTCAGGGCAAAGAGTGTGACACTGAGGACACTTCCCTGCGGGACACCCTCTTCCTGCTCCTTTGGGGCAGAGAGGGCTCCCCCCACCCGTACGCGGAATCGACGATCTCGTAAAAATTCAGATATAAACATTGGGAGGCGTCCCCTCGCCCCCATCGTGTGGAGAGTCTCCATGATACCGTATCGCCATGCGGTATAATAGGCCTTCTCCAGATCAAAAAACACCGTGGCGTAGTGCTGTCTACGAAGGAAAGCCTCGCAGACGGCATTTTCCAGTCGGAGCAGAGCATCCGACGTGGAGTGAAACTTACGGAAGCCGCACTGTGCAGAAGACAGATGGCCTCCGCTGTCCAGGAAATAAGCTAATCTAACATTTACCAATTTCTCCATCAACTTGCACACGCAAGAGGTTAGAGAGATTGGGCGGAAACCGGTCGGAGTAGAGTGATCTCTCCCCGGCTTGCGAAAGGCGAGCACAGTAGCGATTCGCCAGGAGTCTGGGAGAAGACCTTCCACCCAGATCCTGTTGAACATATCTAACAGAAAGGCCATGCCTCGCTCACCCAGGTGTCGAAGCATGGCGTACGGGACATCGTCCGGACCATGGGCGGTGTGCGCGCACGAAGCGAGAGCGGAACGCAACTCACTCACAGTAAACTTGTCGTTGAAGGGTTCTCCGCCTCTGGAGGTTAAGTCCAGCCGGCGGCCTTCCGCGACATCACGACGTGCATTGAATGCTGGCGGAGCAGCATCACGGCTAGAGAATGCGGAGAAAGCGGTCGCTAAGGATTCCGCCACAGACGCGGGGTCCGAGATTGCGGTCCCATTCTCCTGGAGAACGGGAGGGGGGTCCTGCGAGAACTTGCCCCGAATCCTTTTGACTCGCTTCCACACCTCAGCTAAAGGGGTCTTCCCGTTAAGTGAAGACACGTATGCCCGCCAAGAAGAGCGGCGGGCGTGCTTCGAAATATACCGGAACCTAGCCCTAGCCCGACGAAATTCAGCGACAGTGAAATCGTTCGGGCAAGCTTATAGCGCATGCAGGCATAACGCTTCTGTTTGAGGGCCGTCTCACACTCGGCCGACCACCATGGGAGTGGTCGGCGTGCAAAACGGCCAGACGTCCTAGGAATAGTAGTCAGGCCCACGGCGATGAGGTTGCCGGAGAAGAACTCAACGGCCTCATCTACCGACCTAAACTCCTCGACTGAGATAGAGAATTCAGTCATTTCCTGAAATGCAGGCCACCGCACCCGCGCCAAGCACCACCGAGGTGGTCTCTCAGGCGGCAGTTGCCCTGAAAATGATATTTGAATGGGAAAGTGATCACTACCATGGAGGTCATCGACCACCCCCCAATCAAAATCAGGCTGTGCATCCGAAGAGCACAAAGATAGGTCAAGGCAAGAAAATGAAGCGGTTCTCGGACAGTGATGCGTAAACTCATCCACGTTTAGGAAACCCATCTCAAGCTCTTCGATCAGATCGGCAAGGACTTGTCCCCTGGGATTTATGGAGTAATCTCCCCAGAGAGGATGCCTGCCGTTCAGATCTCCAAGCAAGAGATAGGGCCTCGGCAACCGTGCCACGACGCGGTGGAAGTCCCCCGCGTCGAAGTCAGCCGACGGTGGAATGTACGCAGAAATGATAGTATACCTCCTATCCAGGTGTAGCTGAACAGCCACTGCCTGAAAGGAGGTATCTAAAGAGAAAGGAAGAACGGAGACATCATGCCGGGGGTAAACCGCGCATCCCCCAGCCCAGCCATCCCGCGGTGGTGGGGTCGCAAGACCCTTATACCCCGGGAGGGTAGTCAGGGGGCACGCGCCTAGCATGGTCTCCTGCAAAAAAATAGCTAACGGGGAACGGGACGAGGCGAGCCTCCGCAGCTCCTCCCAGTTGGCCCGGAGTCCACGGCAATTCCATTGAAGGAATATACCCTCCAGGCCTAGCTCGGAGGAGACGCGGGGGCCCTCCTCGAACTGAAGACCTTCGCGGGAATGGCCGTACGCTTCCCGGGGGCAGAACCCCGGGCGCTGTTGGCCGGAAAACGCGCTGAAGACGCTGTCACCTTCGAGGACTTATTGGGGGAGGTTAGGCTCACCATGCGAGTCTTTTCCTCCTTCCGCCTCGAAACCTTAGGCGGGCGTTGCGGCTTCGGAGGCGGGGGACCCTCTTTTCGAGGAACCACCGTCTCCGAGCCACTCGCTCCAGCTCGGGGCGTGGGCGAAGGAGCCGAAGCTCCTTTGTTGCTGTCCTCCTTTCGGGGGACAGCTTTAGGAACACCGGAAGATGGCCTAGCGACCATCTTCAGGGGTCTTGCCTCCTGTAGAGTCTAACGACTCGGTGGAGGCGCTTGGCCGTTTCGCCTTACGGGAAACGGTCACGCTGGGGGAAGCCCTGGTTTAAGCCAGGGCTGGGTATGAACCCTTTTTGCCGCCAGCTTTACCAGGGGAACGCCCGGGTTGTGTAGAGCCCGTAGAAGGGCTCCGAATGGGCGCGGAAACAACCGTGCTCGTATGACGTTCCAGGCAGAGCCGTGTCGCGCCAGGACCAAGTCCTTAGCCTCGCGGAATGAGAGTCGATCCTGGGCCTGAACGGCCAGGATTTCTTTCTCAAGGAGATATGCACCACATTGCTTCGAAGAAGCAGGGTGCGGCTCTCCGCAATTGACACACTTGGCCACACACGATTTGGACTTATCGTGTGCGACCTTGGAGCAATTTACACAGACTTCGGGTGACCCCGACTTTGCACGTCTACATGAGCGATTCGTATGGCCGAAGCGGTGAAGTAATAGCACCACCACGGCAGTGGCACGAATGCCTTGACGCGGTAGCGGTACCAACCGGCACGCACCGACTCAGGGAGCTTGTCACAGTCGAACGTGACGAACAGTGTAGGGGTGGGTCTCGAGGCCTCTTCCTGTTTTTTCATAACACGTTCGACCTTGACCGACCCATGGTCGGCCAGCTCTAGGGTGATGTCCTCAATGGAGTAGTCAACGAGTTCCCTCGCATAAACTACTCCTTTCACAAAGTTCATTGTTGAGTGCGGCGTCACACTCACCGGGGTGCCATCAAGTGTCCGAAGAGCACTTATCTTGGACACCTCGGCGGGATTCGCCGCATTCGCCAGAAGGCTCCCGTCCGAGAAACGGATCACCTTCGGCTCTCTACCAATTGCACTAGCTAATCCTCTCCTCTGATGGATCATGTTGCCCTTGGACAACATGGTGCCATCAGTGGAGCGAATAACGAGGAAGCGTTTGAAGCCAGCGGGCTCGAAAACGCCAGGTAACCTCTGAATGAGGGGCCCCGATGTCATCGAGGCTCTGCCCTGTGCACTTTTGGTGTTAGTCTTGGTCAGGGGCTCTGCACACGAGAGGGTAGAGGGGCCGGATGTGCCGATCTTGGCTTGGTCGCCTACCAAAGTGGCAGCAGACCCATCCGTCCCCGCAGCCCCCGCGGATGGAGAGGAGCCCTGAGTCTTTTTCTTTTTTGGAGAGGAGGGCGGGGAATGAACCCGCTTTTCACCTCCGCCGGCAGAAGCCCCCAGGCCAGATGGACCGGCCTCAGCCAGGTCCCACTCCGAAATTGAGAAGGTCCTGGTTGTCGTGGGGGCACCTGTCGGAGGATATCCCTCCCCTCCTTTTACTGCCTCGGAGCCCTCAGCCATTTGAGGAGGACCTTGCATAGGGGCGGATTCGGGTTCGGTGCTTGGCGCCGAGCCCGAATTCTTCCCCATGGAAGGCCCTACCATCTGAGGCTGGGTCTCCTCAAGGACCATGTTTATCACAGGAGGGGCCTCCAGTTGGCCATCCCCTCCCAGGACATGGCAGGTCCCCTTGGCAGTGTCGCCAGTCTTGTGTGGGGAGGCACAGGCCTTGACCCCAGCAAGGTTTAAAATTCTTGCCAGCAGGTCTTTTGAGGGAAGCGACCGAAGGGGCCTGGCTTCCCTCTCCCCCCTAAGGGGGTTTGCCCTACCGAGCCGCTTTGATGGGGAGCGGCTGGCTAAGGGCTGCCTGCTGGCTTTCTTGGCAGTCCCCTTGGAAAGAAAAGAGGGGACTGCCGCTGGGAAAAGGGAGGTGCCCGAAAGCACCTCCAGAGAAGGGGGCGAGGGGGAGTCCCCTGCACCCGTAGGCGAAGGAGAGGAGTAAGCCTCCTCTCCGGTTAGAGAAATATGGAGGGTCCCCTGTGCAAGCACAGGGGGGGGAACCTCCATTTTTTTGCTGGAGCTGCCCGAGGGCGGCTCCGTCGATGGAACAGGGGAAGTTGAGGGTTGGGTTTTTTTTTTTTATCATCATTGGGCATGGTGACCCTTTTTTAAACACGGGATGCAATCGCGCACACCTCTCGCAGTAGCCTGCACTGCGAGAGGTGCTTACAAGCCCGGCAGAGCCAGGCGCCGCCATTTGGGACCACCCCTCCCGCCTGGTGGCCTGGCAGTCCATCGGCATGGCGGCTCCACCTTGGACACGGCGTAAAAATTAATAGATTGTGAAGAGGAGAGGAAAAGGGATGTGAGGAAGGTATGGGTGGGGATAAAGCAGGTAGTTAAAAACCAGCCACCCCAGACCGGAGCTCAGGGGTTAGGGAACATTTTCCCCCACCCCCTCAGCGGGACGGTTGGCTGAAAGGAAGGTCAGCATCTACCCTGTGAAATTAGAGGCTGACCAGAGAAAGTTGTGGGAGAGGTTGTGTGAAAAGAGAGGAAACAAGTGTTTTGAAGGAAGGAAGAGAGGCTAAGCTGGGGCCGGACGGAGCGCTGGATCCCGTCAGCACGGCGGCCAGAGTGGCAAATCGCCGCGCCCCTTACGGGGTAATGCCGCGACGGCTTCAGGTTGCTTTCTGTTGTCTCCGAATCGTGCACACTCTTGTGACGCATCGCTTTCTGATGGAGCACTCGCCAGCGCCCTATTGTGACGACTACGTCTTCTCCCAGACTGTTCGGCACATTCTTGTCGAATGTCCCAGTCTGGGTGATCTTCGCGCAGGATACCTGTCCTGGTACCGGGATTAGCGGGGTTGCTACCGCCTGTCCCTTGTACTCCAAACGAGTTCGTGCACATTGACTGGTGTACTTGTTTACTTTTGGGGGGGTTGGCCGGCTTTCTCTTCTTTATTTAAGTAGGGTTTTTTTTGTTATTGTTGTTTCTTTCTAGGTTGCACGCTCCTGCGCCGGGGTGAGATGGACCTACCCCCGCTGCCGGAGATTGCTTCCTAATTGTTACGTTTTTCCCCATTTTTATCATTATGTTTTCATATTCTTACTTTAAAGTAGCCTAGCTCTAGGCTGTCGTGATTCCGGTGACCTATGCCGAAGTGGGTAGTCGCCAGATTGTCACCTAAAATTATAATAATAAAAAAAATCCTCCATGACAATGCCCCTGTCTACAAGGCCAAAGTTGCCCCACACGAGTGCAGATTTGAGCAGCTCAACCATCCCCCCTACAGTTCAAATTTGGCCCCTAGCGACTACTTTTTATTGCGCCAGCATAAGGCTACACTGAGTCGACCCCGGTTTCGGGATGATAAAGATGTCCAGGTCGCCATCCAGGAGTGGATTGAACAGCAGTCGGGAGATTTCTGGTTGTCGAGAATTCGAAGCCACAGGGACAAGTGGCGCAAGTGCATTGAAGTCGATGGTAGTTATATTGAAAAATAATAAAACACTTTTCCTCATATCTAGTTTCCTTATATCCGAATTGCAAAACTTATTGACCGCTCCTCGTATCTGTGTTAGATGGGGTTGTTTTGCTAGATCGCGAAGACTCATTTTTTGTATTAGATGTTGTAATAGGGCTCTCAAATGTACGCTTTTTTAAGTATCATTTGTCAAATACTTTTCCATTACAGCAGTTGTAATTACCTTTGTTTTTGTTTTTTTACAGCTGTTGGATGGTTAATATTCAATCAAACTGCTCATCAAAATAATAAGCATATTTACCACTTTTATTGTTGTTCGCAAAAATCTAGTGCCCCCCCCCCCCGAATTTTATTCCTGGATCCGCCACTGGTATTACAAGTATACTTGACGTCTAAATAGAATGGGAAGTGTAGGATAGCATGGTTGATTTGTGGGGAAGGCAGTGAAATATAAGGTAACGTAATGAATGAAAAGTATGGAGTAAAATGCAAGGTGAAGTGAGGAAAGGTAACCATGATGGACTGTGGATTGGGATCTGCGATGACAGAAGTAACCAGAATTAGGAACTACTCTCGTATGGTAGTTTGCAGAGAAAAAGTGTGAGGGGATTTATAACTGACCATGATTTGAAGTAAAGTGGTGCACGAAGGAATGGGCGACTGCTTCCAAGCGGGGAGCGAAAGGCGTTCGTTCGCTTGTGTGTGTTGGTATACGGGAAAATCTTTTACTAAAGGGATTTGGGGGAAATACGTTTTAAAAGTAAAATTGGTTTCCCATTTATGTTCTGATGGGTTAGAATTTCAATATATATATATATATATATATATATATATATATATATATATATATATATATATATATATATATATATATATATATATATATATATATATATATATATATATATCAATTCGGATATAAGGAAAAAGTGCCTATATTATTTTTCAATATAATTACCCTCAACTTCAATGCACTTGCGCCACTTGTCCCTGAGGCTTCGATTTCCCGACAACAAGAAATCTCTCGACTGCTGTTCAATCCACTCCTGGACGGCGACCTGGACATCTTCATCGTCCCCAAACCGGTGTCCACGCAGCGCTGCCTTGAGCTGGCAGAATAAAAAGTAGTCGCTAGGGGCCAGATCTGGACTGTAGGGGAAGATGGTTGAGCTCCTCGAATCCACATTCGAGCAGGGCAGCTTGTGCAACTCTGGCCTAGTGGACTTTGACGACGTTGAAGTCGATCATGGGGCGTGGGATTTCTAGGGACCCAACGGGCAGAGGACCTTGGTCATGGCCAAATTGTCGTGGATGATGTTGATAACATTTCTATGTGATATTCCAAGTTCTCGCTCGATTTCTTCAACCTTCACCCGTCGATTTTCGAGGATCATTCTCTGCACACGGGCCACATTGTCCTCGTTGATCACGTCTGACAGGCGTGATCTTGAAGGGACTCACGAGCATGGCGAACTCCCTATTCCATCGAGCAATGGTTGCTTAGGAAGGGACGGTGTCGGTGTACACTGCAACTATGCGTTCATGGATCTCTTTTGCATTCTTGCCTTCATTGGTCAAAAAATTGATCACTGCGCGGTGCTCAACCTTCTCCATTGTTGAAAAAGTTGTGACTGACAATCTGCGATCAGCTACTGCTTCTTAAATAGACGAGGCAGGAGCGTGCGGCTGCAGGTCCTGACTTGTCATAACTTGTCCTAACACCCCCAAAAACAGCCATCCCCTTCCTCTGTTTTGCCCTACCGATTCGCAAAACTTATTGACCGCCCCTCGTATATATTGATTAAATTCTGATTATTTAATTGGAGAACATTTTAATATAATAAAATTTCCTGGGACTCTTACCATTATAGGAATGCCCTAGAGGGCATTGCAGATCACAAAGTAGGATGTTGACTAATAATTTTTGTAATCAATCGAGGTTTAAGGTACGGAACAAGTGGGTTGCTTCCCAATCAAAGTGGATTCTATATGGAAGCTAGGATGAAACGAGGCAAATCATCTATCAAAGGTGGAGGAGACCACCATGTGTAATCTATCAATTTCTAGTCTATTTGCAGGTTTTATGTAATAAATCATGAAATATTTCATCCTGAATTTTGCTGGCTCACCTTTTAGGGTTTGACTGGCATCCGTAAGTAGCCCCCTTAATATGCGATGGAAGATCCCGAACGATCAAACGCTAGGAAGATCGTTGGTGCATTCAACCGATTCCCACGAACAGTTTGCTGTTGGCTATGTATGTTAATGATCCGCTGGTTAGCCAGCTTTGACTGAAGGATCTAATGGCCATAGTCCACAAATTCGTTAGAACGGATAACACTCTTCAGTGTTTGAGGTTGGATGAGGCAGTAAATTAGAGTGAGCAAGTCTCGAGGGCTTAGACAATCATGTCAGGGAAGGGAAGAGACCACGACTGCGAGGGCTCCATCGTTTTTTTTTTTTACTATTAATGGGCTATCTGGCGACTGCCGACTTAGGCATAAGTCGCCGTAAACAAACAGCCTAGTTCTAGGGTACTTTAAAAAATTGAACAGGAAACAAAAATAAAAAGAAATAGCAATAACACAAACAATAACAAAAACAACAACAATCGAACCTGGTTAAATGAAAGGGAGAAGGCCGGCCTCCGCCAAAAAGTCAACAAGTCCACCAGTCAAAGTGCACGCACTCGTCCCGAGTACAAGGGACAGGCGGTAGCGACCCCACCCATCCCGGTACCGGGACAGGTGTCGTGCGCGAAGATCACCCAGACTGGGACATTCGACAAGAATGTGCCGAACAGTCTGGGGGACGACGCATTCGTTGCAATAGGGCGCATGCGAGAGCTCCATCATAAAGCGATGTGCCACACGAGTGTGCCCGATTCGGAGACGACAGAAAGCAACCTGAAGCCACCGTGGCATTGGGGGATAGGTCCATGGGAACGGTCGCGGCGCAATGGCACGCAACTTTAAGTTCCCTTCGACCGTCTCTCATCTTCTTTGACAAGCAGTCCGGAGCTGCTCGTATTCCTGCCATGTAGTCAGTGTGAGGAAGAGCGAAACGTTGGTCCGGTCGCAGAGTCCTCGCGGACTCTTTGGCGCCCTCATCGGCGTGCTCATTCCCCGCAATTCCTACATGTCCAGGAACCCAGCAGAAGATAATCTCGACATCTGCCCGGCTCGCCAAATGGGTGGCGTCACGGATTTTGCGAACCAGGGGATGCGAAGATTCCAATGCCCCGAGAGCACTCAGGGCGCTTTGTGAGTCGCTATAGATCACAATCCGGTCTCCGAACCGGGCACGTCGCGTAATCTCCCGTACCGAGTGGTGTATTGCCACCAGCTCGGCCGTGAAGACAGAGGCAACGCCTGGTAGAGCCCCACTGACTTCAAACAGAGGGGATACGGCGTGGAAGCTGACCCCCTTTTGGGACTTGGAGCCATCCGTATACACTGGCACGGTACCAGCGTGACACGATGTGTGCTCCAAAAAGGTCGAACGCAATACTCCCGGCGCAGTACAAGCTTTGGAAGCAGAGGCGTGGCGACAAATAGCCAAATGTGGTACCCTCCAGGGTGGCGTCCTGGGCAGAACCAGGGGCGCCACCGGCCCGAGAGCTATATCTACCTCTCGAAGGAGTTTCCTGGGCCTAAACCCAGGAACCATCGAGATCAGCTGCGGATGCAGTGAGAGCTGTTGGTGACTGAGGGAGACGCCGGGCTCGCGCGTACAGGCGAGTGATGCACTGCACGCGGCGCAGAGCGAGTGGCATCTCCCCAGCATCGACCAACAGGCTCTCAATGGGGGAAGTGCGGAAGGCACCGGTCGCAAGGCGAAGGCCGGTGTGGTGGATCGAATCCACCTTCCGCAATAAACGCTCGGCTGCGGATGCATAAAACTCGCATCCGTAGTCGAGCTTCGAGCGAACAAAGGATCGATAAAAAAGTAAGGCGGTAGCCCTATCAGCGCCCCAAGCGCTGAACGGCACGGAACGGAGAATGTCCATGGCGCGGGTACAAGAGACCCTAAGGCTGCGAATATGAGCCTCCCAGGTGAGGCGTCGGTCGAATACAAGACCAAGGAAACGGTGCGACTCAACCACATCCAGGCGCACCCCATTAAGAAACAAATCTGGGTCGGGGTGAAGCCGTGGATGGCGGCAGAAGTGCACCACCTTAGTCTTGGCCAAAGAAAACCGAAACCTGTGCGCTTCGGCATAGCGAGAGACGCGGTTCAATGCCTGTTGGAGTCGACGCTCCAGAGTTGGCATCTGGGCCGCGCCAAAAGAGATCGAAAGGTCGTCCACGTAGAGCGTAGCGAGAACATCTTCCGGCAGCACCGAGGTGATGCCGTTGATGCTCAGGGCAAAGAGTGTGACACTGAGGACACTTCCCTGCGGGACACCCTCTTCCTGCTCCTTTGGGGCAGAGAGGGCTCCCCCCACCCGTACGCGGAATCGACGATCTCGCAAAAATTCAGATATAAACATTGGGAGGCGTCCCCTCGCCCCCATCGTGTGGAGAGTCTCCATGATACCGTATCGCCATGCGGTATCATAGGCCTCCTCCAGATCAAAAAACACCTTGGCGTAGTGCTGTCTACGAAGGAAAGCCTCGCAGACGGCATTTTCCAGTCGGAGCAGAGCATCCGACGTGGAGTGGAACTTGCGGCAGCCGCACTGTGCAGAAGACAGATGGCCTCCGCTGTCCAGGAAATAGGCTAATCTAACATTTACCAATTTCTCCATCAACTTGCGCACGCAAGGGGTTAGAGAGATTGGGCGGAAACCGGTCGGAGTAGAGTGATCTCTTCCCGGCTTGCGAAAGGCGAGCACAGTAGCGATTCGCCAGGAGTCTGGGAGAAGACCTTCCACCCAGATCCTGTAGAACAAATCTAACAGAAAGGCCATGCGCCGCTCACCCAGGTGTCGAAGCATGGCGTACGGGACATCGTCCGGACCATGGGCGGTGTCCGCGCAAGAAGCGAGAGCGGAACGCAACTCACTCACAGTAAACTTGTCGTTGAAGGGTTTACGCCTCTGGAGGTAAAGTCCAGCCGGCGGCCTTCCGCGACATCACGACGTGCATTGAATGCTGGCGGAGCAGCATCACGGCTAGAGAATGAAGAAAAAGCGGTCGCTAAGGATTCTGCCACGGACGCGGGGTCCGAGATTGCGGTCCCATTCTCCTGGAGAACGGGAGGGGGGTCTGGGAGAACTTGCACCGAATCCATATGATTCGCTTCCACACCTCAGCTAAAGGGGTCTTTCCCGATAAGTGAAGACACGTATGCCCGCCAAGAAGAGCGGCGGGCGTTCTTCGAAATATACCGGAACCAAGCCCGACGAAATTCAGCGACAGTGAAATCGTTCGGGCGGCGCTTATAGCGCATGTAGGCATAACGCTTCTGTTTGAGGGCCGTCTCACACTCGGCCGACCACTATGGGAGTGGTCGGCTTGCAAAACGGCAAGACGTCCTAGAAATACTAGTCAGGCCCACGGCGATGAGGTTGCCGGAGAAGAACTTAACGGCCTCATCTACCGACCTAAACTCCTCGACTGAGATAGAGAATTCAGTCATTTCCTGAAATGCAGGCCACCGCACCCGCGCCAAGCACCACCGAGGTGGTCTCTCAGGCGGCAGTTGCCCTGAAAATGATATTTGAATGGGAAAGTGATCACTACCATGGAGGTCATCGACCACCCCCCAATCAAAATCAGGCTGTGCATCCGAAGAGCACAAAGACAGGTCAAGGCAAGAAAATGAAGCGGTTCTCGGACAGTGATGCGTAAACTCATCCACGTTTAGGACACCCATCTCAAGCTCTTCGATCAGATCGGCAAGGACTTGTCCACTGCGATATATGGTGTAATCTCCCCAGAGAGGATGCCTGCCGTTCAGATCTCCAAGCAAGAGATAGGGCCTCGGCAACCGTGCCACGACGCGGCGGAAGTCCCCCGCGTAAAAGTCAGCTGACGGTGGAATGTACGCAGAAATCAGAGTATACCTGCCATCCAGGTGCAGCTGCACAGCCACTGCCTGAATGGAGGTATCTAAAGAGAAAGGAAGAACGGAGACATCCGCCCGGGTGTAAACCGCGCATCCCCCAGCCCGGCCATCCCGCGGTGGTGGGGTCGCAAGACCATTATACCCCTGAACGGCCGGCAGGGGGCACGCGCCTAGCATGGTCTCCTGCAAAAAGAGAGCTAACGGGATGAGACGAGCCTCCGCAGCTCCTCCCAGTTGCCCAGAGTCCATGGCAATTCCATTGAAGGAATATGCCCTCCAGGTCTAGCTCGGAGGAGACGCGGGGGGCCCTTCTCGAACTGAAGACCCTCACGGGAATGGCCGTACGCTTCCCGGGGGAAGAACCCCGGGTGCTGTTGGGCAGACAAAGCGCTGGCGCCTTCGAGAACTTATTGTGGGAGGTTGGACTCGGCATGCGAGTCTTTTCCTCCCACCGCCTCGAAACCTTAGGCGGGCGTTGCGGCTTCGGAGGCGGGGGGCCCTCTTTTCGAGGAACCCCCGTCTCCGAGCCACTCGCTCCACCTCGGGGCGTGGGCGAAGGGACCGAAGCTCCTTGGTTGCTGTCCTCCTTTCGGGGAACAGCTCTAGGAACCCCAGAAGATGGCCTGGCGACCATCTTCAGAGGTGTTGCCTCCTGTGAGTCTAACGACTCGGTGGAGGCGCGTGGCCGTTTCGCCTTATGGGAAACGGTCACGCTGGGGAGCCCTGGTTTTAGCCGGGTCAGGGTATGAACCCTTTTTGCCGCCAGCTTTACTAGGGGAGTGCCCGGGTTGGGTAGAGCCCGCAGAATGGCTCCGAATGGGCGCGGAAACAACCGTGCTCGTTGGTCTGGATGGGCCAGGAGCAGAGGGTGCCTTTCTAACTACTGAGGCATATGACGTCCCAGGCAGAGCCGGGCGCGCCAGGACCAAGTCCTTTGCCTCGAGGAATGAGAGTCGATCCTGGGCCTGAACGGCCAGGATTTCTTTCTCAAGGAGATATGCACCACATTGCTTCGAAGAAGCAGGGTGCGGCTCTCCGCAATTGACACACTTGGCCACAAACGATTTGGACTTATCGTGTGCTACCTTGGAGCAATTTACACAGACTTCGGGTGACCCCGACTTTGCACGTCTACATTTACGATTCGTATGGCCGAAGCGGTGACAGTAATAGCACCGCCGCCGCAGTGGCACGAATGCCTTCACGCGGTACCAACCGGCACGCACCGACTCAGGGAGCTTGTCACAGTCGAACGTGACGAAGAGTGTAGGGGTGGGTCTCGAGGCCCCTCCCTGTTTTCTCATCACACGTTCGACCTTGACCGCCCCATGGTCGGCCAGCTCTAGGGTGATGTCCTCAATGGAGTAGTCAACGAGTTCCCTCGCATAAACTACTCCTTTCACAAAGTTCATGGTAGAGTGCGGCGTCACACTCACCGGGGTGCCATGAAGTGTCCGAAGAGAACTTATCTTGGCCACCTCGGCGGGATTCGCCAGAAGGCTCCCGTCCGAGAAACGGGTTACCTTCGGCTCTCTACCAATTGCACTAGCTAATCCTCTCCTCTGATGGATCATGTTGCCCTTGGACAACATGGTGACATCAGTGGAGCGAATAACGAGGAAGCGTTTGAAGCCAGCAGGCTCGAAAACGCCAGGTAACCTCTGAATGAGGGGCCCCGATGTCATCGAGGCTCCCCCCTGTGCACTTTTGGTCATTGTCATGGTCAGGAGCTCCGTACCCGGGGGAGGAAGAGGGGCCGGATGTTCCGATCTTGGTTTGGTCGCTTGCCAAAGTGGCAGCAGACCCATCCTTTCCCGTTACCCCCGCGGATGGAGAGGAGCCCCGAGTCTTCTTCGTCTTTTTCTTTATTGTAGAGGAGGGCGGGGAATGAACCCGCTTCTCACCCCCGACCATAGAAGCCCCCAGGCTAGATGGACCGGCCTCAGCCAGGTCCTTCTCCGAAATGGAGAAGGTCCTGGTGGTCGCAGGGGCATCATCCGGAGGAGATCCCTCCCCTCCTTGTACAGCCGTTTGATGAGGACCTTGCATAGGGGCGGATTCGGGTTCGGTGCTTGGCGCCAAGCCCGGATTCCCCCCCATGGAAGGCCCTACCGTCTGAGGCTTGTTTTCCTCAAGGACCATGTCTATCACAGGAGGGGCCTCCAGTTGGCCATCCCCTCCCAGGACATCGCAGGTCCACTTGGCAGCGTCATAAGTCTTTAGTGGGGAGGCATAGGCCTTTACCCCGGCAAGGTTTAGTATTCTGGCAAGCAGGTCTTTTGAGGGAAGCGACCGAAAGGGCCTGGCTTCCCTCTCCCTCTTAAGGGGGTTTGCCCTACCGAACCGCTTGCACGAGAAGCGGTCGGCAATGGGCTGCCTGCTGGCTTTCTTGGCAGTCCCCTTAGAAAGCAAAGGAGGGACTGCCGCTGGAGATAGGGAGGTGCCCGAAAGCACCTCCAGAGAAGAGGGTGAGGGGGGAGTCCCCTACACCCGTAGGCGTAGGAGAGGAGTAAGCCTCCTCTCCGGTTAAAGAAGTATGGAGGGTCCCCTGCTCAAGCACAAGGTGGGGGGGGACCTCCATTTTCTTATGGGAGCTGCCCGAGGGTGGCTCCATTGATGATCTTGGAGAAGTTGGGGGTTTTTTTTTATTTACATCTTTGGGACGCAATCGCTCACCACCTCTGGCAGTAGCCCGCACTGCAAGAGGTGCTTACAAGCCAGGCGCCGCCATTCGGGACCACCCCTCCCGCCTGGTGGCCTGGCAGGCCATCGGCATGGCGGCTTCACATTGGACACGGCGTAAAATTGATAGAATGTGAAGAGGAGAGGGAAAGGGATGTGAGGAAGGTATGGGTGGGGATGAAGCAGGTTGTTAAAAAAACCCCTTCTCGAACCGGAGCTCAGGGGTTAGGGAACATTTTTTTTTTTTTAATTAAGGGGCTATCTGGCGACTGCCGACTAAGGCATAAGTTGCCGTAAACAAACAGCCTAGTTTTAGGCTACTTTAAAAAATTAAACAGAAAACAATAAAAAGAAATAACAATAACAAAGCAATAACAAAACAATTACAAAAACAACAACAACAATTAAATCGAGTTAAATAAAAGGGAGAAGGCCGGCCTCCCCCAAAAAGTCAATAAGTCCACCAGTCAAAGTACACGCACTCGTCCCGAGCACAAGGGACAGGCGGTAGCGACCCCGCCCATCCCGGTACCGGGACAGGTGTCGTGCGCGAAGATTACCCAGACTGGGACATTCGACAAGAATGTGCCGAACAGTCTGGGGGACGACGCAGTCGTTGCAATAGGGCGCAGGCGAGCGCTCCATCAGATAGCGATGCGTCACACGAGTGTGTCCGATTCGGAGACGACAGAAAGCAACCTGAAGCCGCCGCGGCATTGGGGGATAGGTCCATGGGAACAGTCGCGGCGCAATGGCACGCAACTTTAAGTTCCCTTCGACCGTCTCCCATCTTCTTTGCCAAGCAGTCCGAAGAGCTGCCCGTATTCCTGCCATGTAGTCGGTGTGAGGAAGAGCGAAACGCTGGTCCGGTCGCAGAGTCCTCGCGGACTCTTTGGCGCGCTCATTCCCCGCAATTCCTACATGTCCAGGAACCCAGCAGAAGATAATCTCGACATCTGCCCGGCTCGCCAAAACCGTGGCGTCACGGATTTCGCCTAGCATGCACGCCTTCGCGGGCACGCGCCTAGCATGGTCTCCTGCAAAAAAAATAGCTAACGGGGAACGGGACGAGACGAGCCTCCGCAGCTCCTCCCAGTTGGCCCGGAGTCCACGGCAATTCCATTGAAGGAATATGCCCTCCAGGCCTAGCTCGGAGGAGACGCGGGGGCCCTCCTCGAATTGAAGACCCTCACGGGAATGGCCGTACGCTTGCCGGGGGCAGAACCCCGGGCGCTGTCGCCTTCGAGGACTTATTGGGGGAGGTTGGGCTCGCCATGCAGGTCTTTTCCTCCCTCCGCCTCGAAACCTTAGGCGGGCGTTGCGGCTTGGGAGGCGGGGGGCCCTCTTTTCGAGGAACCACCGTCTCCGAGCCACTCGCTCCACCTCGGGGCGTGGGCGAAGGGGCCGAAGCTCCTTTGTTGCTGTCCTCCTTTCGGGGAACAGCTTTAGGAACCCCGGAAGATGGCCTAGCGACCATCTTCAGGGGTGTTGCCTCCTGTGAGTCTAACGACTCTGTGGAGGCGCGTGGCCGTTTCGCCTTACGGGAAACGGTCACGCTGGGGGAAGAAGGGGGAGCCCTGGTTTTAGCCGGGGCTGGGTGTGAACCCTTTTTGCCGCCAGCTCTACCAGGGGAGCGCCCGGGTGTAGTAGAGCCCGCAGAAGGGCTCCGAATGGGCGCGGAAACAACCGTGCTCGTTGGCCTGGATGGGCCAGGAGCAGAGGGTGCTTTTCTAACTATTGAGGCATATGACGTCCCAGGCAGAGCCGGGCGCGCCAGGACCAAGTCCTTAGCCTCGCGGAATGAGAGTCGATCCTGGGCCTGAACGGCCAGGATTTCTTTCTCAAGGAGATATGCACCACATTGCTTCGAAGAAGCAGGGTGCGGCTCTCCGCAATTGACACACTTGGCCACACACGATTTGGACTTATCGTGTGCGACCTTGGAGCAATTTACACAGACTTCGGGTGACCCCGATTTTGCACGTCTACATGATCGATTCGTGTGGCCGAAGCGGTGACAGTAATAGCACCGCCGCCGCAGTGGCACGAATGCCTTCACGCGGTACCAACCGGCACGCACAGACTCAGGGAGCTTGTCACAGTCGAACGTGACGAAGAGTGTAGGGGTGGGTCTCGAGGCCCCTCCCTGTTTTCTCATCACACGTTCGACCTTGACTGCCCCATGGTCGGCCAGCTCTAGGGTGATGTCTTCTATGGAGTAGTCAACGAGTTCCCTCGCATAAACTACTCCTTTTACAAAGTTCATGGTAGAGTGCGGCGTCACACTCACCGGGGTGCCATGAAGTGTCCGAAGAGCACTTATATTGGCCGCCTTGGCGGGATTCGCCAGAAGGCTCCCGTCCGAGAAACGGGTTACCTTCGGCTCTCTACCAATTGCACTAGCTAATCCTCTCCTCTGATGGATCATGTTGCCCTTGGACAACATGGTCACATCAGTGGAGCGAATAACGAGGAAGTGTTTGAAGCCAGCGGGCTCAAAAACGCCAGGTAACCTCTGAATCAGGGGCCCCGATGTCATCGAGGCTCCGCCCTGTGCACTTTTGGGCTTTGTCATCGTCAGGAGCTCCGTACCCGGGGAAGCAGAGGGCCCGGATGTGCCGATCTTGGCTTGGTCGCTTGCCAAAGTGGCAGCAGACCCATCCGTCCCCGTAGCCCCCGCGGATTGAGAGGAGCCCCGAGTCTTCTTCGTCTTATTGGTCCTTTTCTTTTTTGGAGAGGAGGGCGGGGAATGAACCCGCTTCTCACCCCCGCCGGTAGAAGCCCCCAGGCCAGATGGACCGGCCTCAGCCAGGTCCTTCTCCGAAATGGAGAAGGTCCTGGTGGTCGCAGGGGCATCATCCGGAGGAGATCCCTCCCCTCCTTGTACAGCCGTTTGATGAGGACCTTGCATAGGGGCGGATTCGGGTTCGGTGCTTGGCGCCGAGCCCGGATTCCCCCCCCATGGAAGGCCCTACCTTCTGAGGCTGGTTTTCCTCAAGGACCATGTCTATCACAGGAGGGGGCTTCCAGTTGGCCATCCCCTCCCAGGACATCGCAGGTCCCCTTGGCAGCGTCATAAGTCTTTAGTGGGGAGGCACAGGCCTTGACCCCGGCAAGGTTTAATATTTTTGCCAGCAGGTCTTTTGAGGGAAGCGACCGAAGGGGCCTGGCTTCCCTCTCCCCCCTAAGGGGGTTTGCCCTACCGAGCCGCTTGTACGAGGGGCGGTCGGCAATGGGCTGCCTGCTGGCTTTCTTGGCAGTCCCCTTAGAAAGCAAAGGAGGGACTGCCGCTGGAGATAGGGAGGTGCCCGAAAGCACCTCCAGAGAAGGGGGTGAGGGGGAGTCCCCTACACCCGTAGGCGTAGGAGAGGAATAAGCCTCCTCTCCGGTTAAAGAGGTATGGAGGGTCCCCTGCGCAAGCACAGGGACGGGGACCTCCATCTTTTCTGTGGAGCTGCACGAGGGCGGCTCCGTTGTTTTAGGGGAAATTAAGGGGAGATGGTTTTTTTTCATCATTGGACATGGTGACCCTCTTTGTTTTACGGGACGCAATCGCTCACCACCTCTTGCAGTAGCCCGCACTGCAAGAGGTGCTTACAGGCCCGGCAGAGCCAGGCGCCGCCATTTGGGACCACCCCTCCCGCCTGGTAGCCCTTCGGCATGGCGGCTCCACCTTAGACACGGCGTAAAACAGATAGAATGTGAAGAGGAGAGGAAAAGGGATGTGAGGAAGGTATGAGTGGGGATGAAGCAGGTTGTTAAAAAAACCCCATCCCGAACCGGAGCTGAGGGGTTAGGGAACAATGTCCCCTCCCCCCTCAGCCCCCATCCGGGGTGGTTGGCTTGAGAAGAAGGTCAGCATTCTACCCTGTGAAATTAGAGGCTGACCAGAGAAAGTTATGGGAGAGGTTGTATGAAAAGCGACGAGGTAGGGGAGAAATCGGGCTACTTGAAGGAAGGAAGAGAGGCTAAGCTGGGGCCGGACGGAGCGCTGGATCCCGTCAGCACGGCGGCCAGAATGGCAAATCGCCGCGCCCCTTACGGGGAGGGCTCCATCAGTGCAGCGCATTTTTTTTTTTTTTTTTTTTTTAAGAGCTCATCTGGCGACTGCCTACTTGGGCATTAGTCGCCGTATTAAAACTGGCCTAGTTCTAGGCTACTTTAAAATGAAATTAAAGAGAGAAAAAAACAAAAAACAAAAAACACCCCAAAAGGGGGAAAGGAAGCAAGCTGGTGCGTCGGGGAGAGGTCCCCCCGGCGCAGGAGTGTGCAACTAAAGAAAAAAACAACAAACAAAAAACAAAAAATGCAAAAAAAACAACAACAAAAAACAAAACAAACAAACCTTGCTTAAATAATAGGGAGAAGGCCGGCCTCCCCCAAGAAGTCAACAAGTCCACAAGTCAGTGTGCACGAATCTGTCCCGAGCACAAGGGACAGGCGGTAGCGACCCCGCCCATCCCGGTACTGGGACAGGTATCATGCGCGAAGATCACCCAGACTGGGACATTCGACAAGAATGTGCCGAACAGTCTGGGGGACGACGCAGTCGTTGCAATAGGGCGCAGGCGAGCGCTCCATCAGATAGCGATGCGTCACACGAGTGTGTCCGATTCGGAGACGACAGAAAGCAACCTGAAGCCGCCGCGGCATTGGGGGATAGGTCCATGGGAACAGTCGCGGCGCAATGGCACGCAACTTTAAGTTCCCCTCGACCGTCTCCCATCTTCTTTGCCAAGCAGTCCGAAGAGCTGCCCGTATTCCTGCCATGTAGTCGGTGTGAGGAAGAGCGAAACGCTGGTCCGGTCGCAGAGTCCTCGCGGACTCTTTGGCGCGCTCATTCCCCGCAATTCCTACATGTCCAGGAACCCAGCAGAAGATAATCTCGACATCTGCCCGGCTCGCCAAAACCGTGGCGTCACGGATATCGCGAACCAGGGGATGCGGAGATTCCAATGCCCCGAGAGCACTCAGGGCGCTTTGTGAGTCGCTATAAATCACAATCCGGTCTCCGAACCGGGCACGTCGCGTAATCTCCCGTACCGAGTGGTGTATTGCCACCAGCTCGGCCGTGAAGACAGACGCAGCGCCTGGTAGAGCCCCGCTGACTTCAAACAGAGGGGATACGGCGTGGAAGCCGACCCCCTCTTGGGACTTGGAGCCATCCGTATACACTTCGGTGCAGCGCAGTTCATCAAATTCATCACTGACATCAAAAATAGTAAGAGTTTGGATAGGAAAATATCCGATTTAGTTCTAAGGAACAAAAAGTGGTGGTAATCCGAATCGGGACGCACCTCTGAAGAAAACGGACTAAAGGAAGGAACTGGAACGACATCCGGAAGTCGCAAACTTCTGCAAAGTACTTTTTGTTTGTTTTTATCCATATTCTTATTTAAGCGTTATTAAAGAATAACTATATTATTTAATTTAAAACAAAAATATGAGCTGTTAACATCAGATTAAAAAAAATATCTAGCGTCTAATTTTGGGGACGCTGTCCTTTAATGGGTAACACATTTACAATTTCTCCCACATTCAGTTGGTATGCACATTGGCGCGGGTTAACCCGAGTGTCTGGACGAGGTCAGCAATAACCCTACCCATTACAGCCCTCGCGTAGAGTTTGCAGGAACAAAGCTTGTGGTTATGCTTCCCAGGCCTGCGACCCATTTACAGGTTTAGTTGATTTTTAAGATACTCGCCGGAATAAGTACGTATTCTTCATGCCTGACATGCTGGCAGATGCGCGAGATTACATTACAAACATTATAGGAAGAGGTAATGGGATAACATTTAATCAAATCTATGATATTTTCATAAAATATGATTACAAATCAAAGTAATTCACGATATAAAAGTTTAAAAAAAGAAGCTTGAAATACAGGTCAAATTAAAAAGGATAATTTTCCATGTAGAATTTCTATTTTTTTTGCGAACTACGATGGGATTGTTTTGGTCTTTATTACCGAGTATCTCCTTTCAACTTTAATTTTCGCTTACGTTAATAATAAAAAATAATTTGGGAAAAAAGACTCATTTGGGAATATCTCTTAGACTTTTCCGCATGCATGCAAAAATCCGTATTCTACCGAAATTACCTATGATCGAATTCCATGCCCAAAAATGCCCCCTCCCCAAGAGGGTTTCTTTTTATCTCCATTGTAATAAACTACAATATCTCCTCTCTTTGTGACCTTGGACCCACCAAGGCAGCGTGGTGGCCTTTATAGGGGTCACCCCCCCACAGAACATAGTTAGGAGGAGGGGGGGCCAGTAAATAAGTTGATAATAACAAATTATTAGTTTTAAATATGAAGGGTTCCCTTCCCTATCTAAAAATGGAAGGCGAATTATTCTTCCGCCACCCGATCGGGGATCTAGTTGTTTCCTGGTCTTTTACCCTCAGCTTGCTGGGGCGTTCTCAATTTCGTAGGGATTCAAAAGACGTTGATCCTCAGGCACCTCGTCCTCTGCAAGGAAAGGCAACTTTAACTCCCCAAAATAGACTTAATTTATAAGTATTTGCCTGCATCCGGGTCGTCAACGAATCTTCTCATCCTGCGAGTGCTGTAACAAGAGGGATTGTCGTGAACCATATAAACTCAAGCCGGTTGAATAAATGGTTTTGAGACGGTATAGTTTTTAAAGGCGTTGATGCACATCGAATCCATCTTGTACGAAATGGATTATATGGTTTAAGTCTTACACGTGTTTGAGACTTAGTAAAAATTCAAAAAGTTCACAAAGGAAGAAGCGAAGTTGTAACAACAAATAAATAAGAAAGGGCATATCTTTTGGCCAGGGTAAATAAAATTCTGAATTAAAGAACATGAGAAAAAAAAGATAAAAAACAAACAGACAAACGCAGCTCTACCTAAGCCGAATGGAACCGGCGTTTGTCTTTTAAAGTCTAGGTACCGGGTTCGATCCCAAGCGAGCGCGGACACAAATGTCAGCGCACGGAGAGGCATACGCTGTTACACACAACCAGCCAATCACAACACCGTTGTCTTTCCCCTGTCGTTTTTGACAGCACAAAACACACTATTCCAGTTCGAAGAAATCTTTGCCGATGGTTACTTATATCCAGATACCCCTGACGCAGAACTGGGTTTCCTTTCCACGGGGTGACAAAGGTTCCTACCTGATCGCTGGCTGTGACAAAAAAAACCAAAAAACGAAGGACAGGCTACTGGTAGCATGGGAATCCCAGTGATTGTCATTCTGATCTTTATGTAAATATCTACAAGTCACCCTAAAGCCCCTGAGAGAGGCTCGACTCCCTCCCCCCCCAAATCAATCACACCAGTCTGGTGAGGGGGAGTTCCTCCAAAAGACTCGTGGTAAGCGGTAGTGGCCCCACCTGTCGGAGTACTGGGACAAGAACGGCCCACTAAGCTCCTCCAGACTTTGACATTCAACCAAAAAAGTGTCTCACCGTCTGAGGGACCAAGCCATTTTGAGAGAAAGGTCCAGAGGAGCACTCCATCAAATGATGCTGCGTCCTTCGAGTGTGCCCGATTCGGAGGCAACAAAAGATAACCTGATACCAGCGAGGCATGGGGGAGGGGAACAGTTGGCACGTAACTTTAAAATTCCCGCGTGCCATTTCCCATCTTCTTTGTCAGGCAACTCTAGTGCTTTCCAGATTCTTGCCATGTAGTAAGAATGGGGAGGAGCAAAACACCGGTGCGGTCGATGTCTGTGGAGAGAGTATAGCGCCCCCCTCCCATTTACCCAAACCCAATCTCGACTCGCAGTAGCGATGGCGTTACGGAGAATGCGAACTAGGGGATGTGAAGATTCTAAAGCATCAAGCGCACTATGCAGCTTTGTAAGTCACTGTGAATTACAAATCAGTCAACACCGGGCACAGTGGTCGGAAGAAACCCACCGGCTTAAAACATAGGGGGGTATCTAGGAGCTAGCTCCCTCTTCGGACTTGGAGCCATCTGTGTACACTGGCACGGTTCCAGCATGACACGAAGTGTGATGAAAAAAAGGTCGAACATCATAGTCCAGGTACTGAAGAAGCGTTTGGAGCAGAGGCGCGGCGACAAATAGTCAAAGCTGGTACCCTCCAGGGTGGAGGCCTGAGCAGAACCAGAGGCGCCACCAGCCCAACAGCTACATCGAGCTAATGAAGGAGTTTCCTAGCCCTTAGTACTTATGGTATGGCTGGTTGTGGATGTAATGAGGCGTTAGAGACTGAATAAGACGCTGGACTCGCACGTACAAGCGCAATGGCTGCGTACTGCGCAGAACAAGTAACAGGCAAGGTCTGAGGAGGAGAGTGACGGAAGGCATCGCTCGCCAGCCAGAGTGGTGTGGTGGATCGAGGCCACCTTCCGCAATACACGCTCGCATCAGTAGTCAAGCACCGAAATAAAAATGGTCGGTGGGAAAGCATTTTTTTTTAAGGGGCTATCTAGCGACTGCCCACTTGGGCATAAGTCGCCGCAAACAAACAGCCTAGTTCAGGGCTACTTTAAAATAAAAATTTGAAAAGAAAAACAATAAAAAGCGATAACAATTAGGAAGCAAGCTCCGGCGTCGGTGGAGGTCTCCCTCCAACCGGCGTAGGAGCGTGTGACCTCGAAAGAAAACAATAATAAAAACAACAAAACTTAGTTAAATAAAAGGGAGAAGGCCGGCCTCCCCCCAAAAGTCAACAAGTCCACCAGTCAATGTGCACGCACTCGTCCCAAGTACAAAGGACAGGCGGTAACGACCCCGCCCATCCCGGTACCGGAACAGGTAACGTGCGCTAAGATCACCCAGACTGGGACATTCGACAAGAATGTGCCTAACAGTCTGGGGGACGACGCAGTCATCGCAATAGGGCGCAGGCGAGCGGTCCATCAAATAGCGATGCGTCACACGAGTGTGTCCGATTCGGAGACGACAGAAAGCGACCTGAAGCCGTCGCGGCATTGGGGGATAGGTCCATGGGAACAGTCGCAGGCGCAATGGTACGCAACTTAAAGTTCCCTTCGACCGTCTCCCATCTTCGTAGTCAAGCAGTACGAAGAGCTGACCGTATTCCTGCTATGTAGTCGGTGTGAGGAAGAGCTAAACGCTGGTCCGGTCGCAGAGTCCTCGTGGACTCTTTTGAGTTTCCTGGCCAAAAACCAAAAGGGCTTAAGCACCATCGAGATCAGCTGCGGATGCAGTGAGAGCTGTTGGCAACTGAGGGAGGCGCCGGGCTCGCGGGTAGAGGCGAGTAATTCACTGCACTGCACGCGGCGTAGAGTGAGTGGCATCTCCCAAGCATCGACCAACAGGCTCTCAATGGGGAAAGTGCGGAAGGCACCGGTCGCAAGGCGAAGGCCGGTGTGGTGGATCGAGTCCACCTTCCGCAATAAACGCTCGGCTGCGGATGCATAAAACTCGCATCCGTAGTCGAGCTTCGAACGAACAAAGGATCGATAAAAAAAATAAGGCAGTAGCCCTATCAGTACCCAAAGCGCTGAACGTCACGGAACGGAGAATATCCATGGCGCGGGTACAAGAGACCATAAGCCTGCGAATATGAGCCTCCCAGGTGACGCGTCGGTCAAATACAAGACCAAGGAAACGGAGCGATTCAAGCACTTCCAGGCGTACCCCATTAAGAAACAAGTCTGGGTCTGCGTGGAGCCGTGGATGGCGGTAGAAGTGCACCACCATAGTCTTAGCCAAGGAAAACCGAAACCTGTGCGCTTCTGCATAGCGAGAGACGCGGTTCAATGTCCGTTGGAGTCGACCTCCAGAGTTGGCATCTGGGCCGCGCCAAAAGTGATCGAAAGGTCATCCACGTAGAGCGTAGGGAGAACATCTTCCGGCAGCACCGAGGTGATGCCGTTGAGGCTAGGGCAAGGAGTGCGACACTGAGGACACTTTCCTGCGGGACACCGTCTTCCTGCTCCTTTGGGTCGGATAGGGTTGCCCTCCCCCCGCACGCGGAATCGATGATCTGGCAAAAATTAAGATATAAACATTGGGATGTGTCCCCTTGCCCCCATCGTGTGGAGAGTCTCC